>CM077114.1:15208343-15231483 GCA_039619505.1 Cimex hemipterus | reverse complement strand
AGAGAGAGAGAGAGAGAGAGAGAGAGAGAGAGAGAAGCCAATTGACAGACCAAAACAGAAATAGAAAAAGTAGTAAGATAGAGCCAAACTAACAGACGAAAATACGCAAAATAGAAAAGTGAAAGAGAGAGTGAAAGGGAGAAAGAGAGAGAGAGAGATAGAGAGATAGAGATAGAGAGAGAGAGAGAGAGAGGGGGAGAGAGAGAGAAGCCAATTGACAGACAAAAACAGAAATAGGAAAATTAGTAATAAAAAGGCAAACTAACAGACGAAAAATACGTAAAATAGAAAATTGAAAGAGAGAGAGAGAGTGAAAGGAGGAGAGAGAGAGAGAGAGAGAGAGAGAGAGAGAGAGAGAGAATGTATGAAACAAAGAGGCAAAGAAACAAATATACAACCACAAAAACATGTAGAATATGAGTACAAAAAATACAAATCCTCTAAAAAGAAATGTAAAAAAACAGACAAAACGTTTTTAATTTTGAACATTATTAAACATGCTTTTAAGTGTGTCTTAAGCTACGCAATAAGTCCCGATTGCCGTTACCACGTTGCTACTGTCCTGGGAATAAAGTGAAGTCAAGATTAAAAGCCTACGTGGAATCGAGTCTAAATTAAGTCACCGGACACGGCAACAGTGCCTCAATGTTCTTCCTACCATTCCTCCTAGTTACGAATGAAGTCCGAAAGCATCCGCCTAATTCGCACGTTTTGTTGTTGTTTTTATTACAAAATAGTATTTAATTTTGGTAACTTAAAAGTTCGCAAAAAATATAATTTTGGAGTTTTTCTTCCATCTATGAATATGTTTTTATATTTGCATTAATTTGCCGGGTGAGGTATTTTTTGTTATGTGTATTTCTTGGCCTTTTAGCCCGAAGAAAAATCATCAATTTACATATATTCTGAGTGATTTTAAGCATTTATTTATAATACAAGAATGATATAACTTTCATTATTTAAGCTGTCTTTTTTACTTCAATTTTCGTTAATGTGTTTACCATATGTTTTTTGTTTCTGTACTTTATAATGGTCACATTTGACCGGATTTAACCGTAATTTTCCTTTCGGGGACAACAAAGAAAAGAAAAGCCATGGGAAAATACTTTTTAGAAGAGCAGAAGTTAATATTTCCCTCTTAAAAGCCCATGTTCTTCCTGGAATACACGTACTTCAGACATGAGCCAGAGTAAACAGGCAAGAAGTGTCACGGAAGGATTAGGATAATCCAATCCGTCTAGTCAAATGAGCTTTGTCTCGTATAAAAACGCCACCAGGATTTCACACCCCGCTACAAACTTCAGCCATATCGATATACTTTAAAGTCTATACTAAACTTACTTTATAAAAAACTCATTACTAAGAAAATAGAGATTTTTATTATGAATAATAATATAATAATAAATAAATAGCTTTTTTCATGCATGAATCATTCATTATAGAACACAGTATATTGGAAATGTGTTTGAAATTACTTAATTAATTAGAAAACTATTCCTGGAACTCCTGCTTCTGTCTTGCTGTTCTGAGCTGCTATTATTTTTCAAAGTTAATTAATTTTTAATTACCAATTTCTAAACTTTATAGCCTTTTCTTCCTGATATGGTTTGCAACAGTCAGTAACAATAGAAAACCTGTCTAGAATTTGGTTACATCATAGATTTAGCGACAAGACGGAAGATTTTATAATTTTTAAGCTTACCGGACACATGGGCATTTAATGGGTCCGTTTTCATTCATTGCTTTTTAATTATTCAGAACGTTTCAGAATAGCGCCATCTTCAGTGAGGCACTGCATCTCACATCACTTGAGCTATCGTGACTTCTTTTGACCCCTACTAACCCTTGGTTACAAGGTATCCACCTCTCTGAAGCAAAAGCTGTACTCGTGACGCCCTGGGGTCGGCAAGGGGCAGGGGTGCTTTTCAACGGCACAAGAGGGTAAATGTACCAAATTCTGTCTGCAAAGATGGGGGAGGGTGTATGACCATCTGTACACGAGACGTGGAGGATTGTGGTGACGCCCCTGACAGGAACGGGTTGTATTCTTCCTGAGACCTTCGTGAAACGTGCTTAGAACATCGCTTTCCAGCCGGCCCGCAATACGGCGGATCGAACGGCAGCATGTAGGCGTTGAGCAATGCGCATGGCATGTGTAGGCTGAGCTCGACAGGAGGTTTTACCGTCGGCCGTGCTCCTCTAGGTTCTACGCCAGGGATGTCCCAGTACTCTGGGACATTGAGTGGCCTTCTCTATCTAGGGAGTGCCCGGGAGAACGAGCTGATGTATTTCAGCTTTGTACCATAAAACTCGAGGGGCATACGGTTTGATCTCAATGCAAACCCGGCCACTCGGAATGGTCAAGCCGCAAACGAGGTTGTCTTGGCCATTCGGGACTGAGATGCCTCTACAGAAATGCGGCGGCATTACCACCATTCTGTCGTATGCGAAGGTGCGTCAGCTTTCGTCTTTGGAATGAAAACGATACGCCCCCGTGCGGACGTTAAAGATCCTCAGAATCATTTTTTGGATGACAGATTATGCGGGAATAAACTGTCACTCTGTCCGAGTTAGTTTTAAGTGTCCGTCATTTATCGCATCGTGTGGTGATTATTAGTGGCCGATAATCGATAATTATTCCGACATCGTGAGATGCACTCTGGTGTGATGTAGATTTCACAAAAAACGTGGGCTCTCTCGTCACGCAAGAATGGAACTCCACAGAAGACAAACACTTTGCGCCCTGAAGATGATCTCAATAAAATTCGAAACGTCGGCTCGATAAAGAAAACGTTTTTCTGAAACCTACATCACACCAGACCGCATCTCACGATTTCGGAATAACTTAATCGAAAATGCTCGCAATTGAAAGTTAATTTTACACTGGTGTAAAGTGAGTTTTACGAAATTAAGCACATGTGTTGAAAACAGATTAGTAGGGAAAACATTTCGTTTAAGCATCCTGACTGCCAGTATCGAAATATTTAAAACAATGTTGCTTATACTTTATAACAAAAAGCTCGTAATTGGTAAAAGCCAGGGTTTAAACTATTTTGTAATTTCCTTAAGGTTAAACTGAAAAAAAAATCTTATAACATTTACTTTTTAATGTTCAATCAAACCTAATGTAAAGGGGGGTGTCGGTGGCCGCGAGGTTTCGTCTTTGACGCGGCGCCCATTACTGTAAGGTCAAGGTCCCGGGTTCGAATCCAGCGGCCCTGCATTCGAACCCGACATACAAATGGGCTTTTTTTCAAAAACACCGGCACCCTGAGGGTTTATATGACCTCTGATGTTGCGAACCCTCGTAAAAAAAAAAAAAAAAAAAAAAAAAAAGTTGACTTTTCTTGAACGAAACTTGATAACACAAAATTATTTTAATAATACGTCCTCTTCAGGAAGTTATATTGATTAATCGAAAAAAATCTGTTTTGATACTCTCAGTGATACAAAATATCTTTGTAACATGGTGAGAAAGGGCACATTATAAATTTATAATTTGAAATTTTTTGTTTGTAATATTGGCCTAAATTTTCACGTTTTGTTCATTTCATAAGTTTTTTTTTCGTCTTTCTAGTTGGTTATGTTTGAAGGTCAGTGTTTTGTCGATATGTTCGAAACAATACTAACATTGGAAAATTATTTCTCCTAAGGACGCCAAGCCACATGGACAGAGAAATCGCTTTCACGATTTTGTGAAGAATATTAATAATAATTGCAGTTTTCGTGGTCTGTTTGACCAATAATTTTTCGATTAATTAAAGTTTTTAGTTGATAATTATGCGTGAGATGCGGTTTGGTGTGATGTAATTTTCAGAAAACCATTTTCTATATCGTCCCAACGTTTCGATCTTTATTGAGATCATCTTCAGGGCTTTAACCTCAATGAAGTCGACGCCTAGTACAAAAATGTCTTTTCTATACCGACATCCATGAAGATGATCTCAATAAAGATCGAAACGTTGGCACGATTAAAAAAACTGTTTTTCTGAAACTTACATCAAACCAGACCTCACATCACTATCATGCTATAATTGTCGCAAGAAGTATTTGCGGTAGGGGGCATGATTATGTTGTACATTGATGGATCGCGTCGGTTATTATTTGTACGTTTTTTTACGTCGAATATTGTTTTCTTTTCCTGAAAGTTTGCGTGGATTGTGTTTCGTTTTTGGGTGTTTTTTAATCGTTTCTGAAAAGTGCTTGTTTTGCATCTGTGTTTTTTATTTTCGTTATGGTTTGAATTTCTTTGTTAAATTTTTGGTGTTAAGCAAAGTTGGTTTTTTTGTGTACCATGTGTTCTCGAGCTGAAATTTTCTGATGATGTTGGTTGTTGGTGTATGATTTTATGATGTCGATTGATGTGGCTTGGAATTCGATTTCATTTGTGGCTCTCGTCTGTGTTTAGTCCAAGATGTTGATGCTGTTGTTTTCTTATTGTATTTTAACCAAATTATTGTTTTCAAATTTGCGTGTATTGTGAGAATGTATAATTTTTTTTTGACCGGCCTAAAAACAAATGATAATCCTGGAAAGTAGGGCAAATTTATTATTTCTCGCTAACAGTTTAAGTCTCATTGTACCAAAACTACACAATATAGAGGAAAATTGAATTTTAAAAATAGATATAACTTTTTAAAGCAAAACAAACAAGACGCATTGTCAAGAAAATAATTCTTTCCTCTTGAATAATTAAACATCGGTGTGAGCGGATGGTTTGAGGGTGGGCGAAGGAGCATTAAAGGACAAAGGCGTGCTGACCCTTCATTGGCCAACGCCTTTGTATCATTCTAAAAGGGCTTCGGCTTTCTTTTGTGCCCAAGACGGCTATCTTGACTTTTTCTTATGTTAAAGGAAAAAGTTTTGTTATTCGGTTTTATACGTCTTTTTCTTCCTCGGGGTATTACTTAACCTCTTATATCTTATTTATTGCTAACCAGTATCTCGGTTGATTGAAAGAACCGAAATTGTTATCGAAATATAAGCCTTTCTTATAACAAAAAACATCTATACATTTTCATTCTTTATAATTTAATAAGACGTATAATACTTAAAAATTTATGATAGAACCGAATTATGGTATAATATCCTCAACCATTTTTTTAATAAAAAAACGAAGTTATTGTAATTTTTCAAACTAGAACAGACTCCAAATTTTTGGAAAGACCTAACAAAAATTATTATTCAGATATCGTGAGATGCGGTCCGGTGTGATGTAGCTTTCAGAAAAACGTTTTCTTTATCGTGCCAACGTTTCGATCTTTATTGAGATCATCTTCAGGGTCTTGGATTTAAAAGCATAGTTTACATTTAACGAATACATTTAGGCTGTGGAAAAGTGAATTTGTTAAATGTAAACAATGTTTGTAAATCCGGCCCTGATGATGGTCTCAATAAAGATCGAAACGTTGGCACGGTAAAGGAAATGATTTCTAAACCTTTTTGAATTTCTTTCTTTATTCATCATCCAGTGGTTCGTTTGGTTTCGGAAATTAGTTTTTTTTTGGTCTTCAATTCTAACCAGGAACTGGAGGACTGCAGCCGAGCTGTACAGCTTATTATACTTTAGTAGTAGAGATGTGCTAAGGACTTACAATTTTAAGACGCTCTCCTTTTCTGCAAGGATATCGGGACTCTGATTACGACATGTGTCCTAAGTTTCTTGCTCAAATATAGATTTGGGAGGCTGCAGAAAACGTTCTTCCAAACATCCTATGGACCTATGAATTCAAGTTCATCTGTAATGGCATACTAAACCTTTGGAATTTACGAACGTGTGCAGAGGAAAATCTGAAAATTTCGTACTCTAGTCATCATCAAGTTGTGCGTAGCATCATTGGTGTGTACGTCTCGTAGTTTTTTTCTCAATGGATAACAGGAACTGGAGGGGTTCCCTCCTCAGCACTGCAGCTCTACAGCATATTGTTCTGTATCTCTGGCTTCATTTTTGGGGGCCTCCTAACACAAGTGTGAATTTGAGCTCCTGGTGTACTTCCAGTGTAGAAACTCATTTTTGAGCGAGTTGGGACCAAATTCAGGGTCTATGAGATCTGATCCCATTGATGAAGGCCGTGTCAATTTCTTTCAATTGCGGCCGCCGGTCCACTTAAGCGTCAGAAAAAGTCCAAGAGGCAACGGTGGGGATCGAAACCACGACCGCAGGATCTACTAGCCAAGAGACTGACGCCTTAACCACTCGGCTACCTCTGTCATCCGACATAACTCCACTTGCCTATTTTCTGTGAGGCCATTTAAAAAACATCGTCTAGACCAATCATAACCCAGCAACCTCAAGAACTGAGGGGAAAGGATAGTCAATGCTTGTCAATCCTTCTCTTTGACTCTTATGCTTTGAAGATCGGTGAAGAAAGGTTAGAAAGAACAAATATTTGCGGTATTAGACAAGGCAGCCAATTCGAACATGAAATGTGATTAATAAATATCAAACCAAATTATTGTTTGTTTTTTTTAGTTTTGGATCAATTTATCATCGGATTGCACCACGGTTTTCAGCGTAGAAAATCTTAAAAATGATATGACAGGAAGTATGAGATCTTATTTGAACTTTTGAAGCTAAAATACGCTACACAATTTTTCTCCAAAGAAGATAAAAATTTCCAACTAGACTAGAAACTATTAAACATTTTTTATTTGTTTTTTTTTGAAGGCGAAGTTACTTCAAGAGAAATTCAGCCGGCCCATCTAAAAAGGACATCCCGTATATTCACATTTTCCGAGAACCAATATGACACCGCAAGAATGGGACAGCTCTTATACCCTGAAGACGACCGGAATAAAGGCCAGCTACAAAAAAAGAGAAAAAAAAGGCATTATTCTAAATTACCTCATCCTTGACCGTTCCTAACGTTTTCACGAAAAAATATAAAGAGCTTTTCAAGGATTTTCCCTCAAGCACAATTGACCGACGTAAAGAGACATCCGATCAATACAATATCTTGTCAATATTGAATGATATGGAATTGGCTTAAACCAAACTGGTCTTAAGTATGTATTAGCGATATGAGATATTTTATGACAAAAAATTTTTATAAGGAGCTTTTCCAATTTTTTACCTTACGACACGCTTGAGCAACATTGTGAAAGGCAGACCAATACGACTGCAGAATGTAGGATGGTAGGAAAGAAGCGTAAACCAAAATATTATCAGTTTTTAGCTTTGATTCTAAATCAGTTTTTAATCGTAGCTCTTTCTAAATTTCTAAGTTGGGAAGTTCTTTAATTAGAACAATAGTTGGGTATTCAGATTGAATCTGTTTTGATTAGTCGGTGCGAAATGCAGGACGAGGAGAGCAGTGCGGTTTACGAAGCCGAATCCGTTTGTTGACAAGGCAATCAATTAGCCCAAGAGACCTTAACTCCCGAGGCCTTAACAAACAGTCAAAGGTTGTTTGTTTGCTCAACAAACCTCCGGCAATCTTAACGGGCGACTCCCGCGGGGGCCGGAATTTCGAATGTTGTTTTATTTCTCCGTCGAAACTTTTCAGCCCCAGGCTTCGTCTATATAGGTGAAGCGCTAATTTACCTCTTTTACGAAATAAATTGGCCAAGGTCTTGTATTCATTTCCAAATTGAGCCGCTGCGTTTTTGTGGACAGTAGTAACAACAATTGGAAAATTGATTTATGTACACGGTGAATAAATGTAATCAGAGATTGAATCGGTAAATGTTTTTTTAGAAATGTAAAGGTCTACTGAGCATAGTTGGATTTTGGTAATTAAAAAGTGAGAGCATTATGAATTGTTTTTAAAACAAATTGTATTCATGGGATTTGGGTAAAAAATGGTATAAATTGTCATAAATTTGAAAAACTACTTCTACCTTACAAGAGTGGCGTCCACTCAACAATAAACCACTTTTTAAAAAATTAATTATTTTCCAATCAAATAAGGTTTTCAGTTGGCATAAAAAGACAGTGTCAAGAGCGGGATTCGAACCCACGACCTTCTGCTCGTGACTTCAATCCACTCAGACACTAACTTCCTATCTCAACCTCACGTTTGAATTTTCCCTCCTTTTTGCCATTTTTCAAATGTCGTCTAATCTATTTGATTCTCGGCGACAAACGAAATGGCCGCACAGAGCTTTAGGGAAGACTAATTTAAATAACATGCATGTTTTTTCCATGTGCATCGCTGTAGTGGTGTGTCAGTGCAGTGACCGTGAGGAAAAGTTTTGTCCCAACATTGTACTAGCCATATCCATAAGATTGACCAAATAACACCATTCAATTAATTAATCTTATTAGTCACCCACGCCCAAGAACTTCGTCTAACTACGTCGCTGCTCAACCACTCGACACCAAATTCCCACCTCAACCTACTATTCAAATATCCCATCCTTTTTGCCATTTTTCAATAAATCCCTAAAATAAAGATTAGTTAACTGAATGATGTTATTTTTTCAATCGGACCACGAGTAGTCCAAAGTTGGGACAAAACATTATCCCCACGGTCACTGCACTGCCACATCACTGCAGTGATGGACATGGAAAACACATGCCAGAAAAAATCAGGAAATGTTGGCACCAGTGAAACGCATTAAAAGTTAAGGAGGTCTCGATATTAAGTCGATGGATATGAATTAGTCACCTTACAAGAAGTTTAAGATGAATGAACATGGTATGGTTGAGATAAAAAGTCAGTGCCTCGAGCGGTACATCCCTTCAGTGATCTGTCAGTGCAGTGACCGTGGGAAAAAACATTTTTCCCAACATTTGTACCAAATAAATCCCATTATATTTCGTAGTCCGATTGACCAAATAACAGCATTCAACTAATTAAACTTTATGTAAGGTATTCGTTGATATAAAAAAGACAGTGTCATGAGCGGGATTCTAACCCATGACCTTCGGCTCAATACGCCCCTACTCTACCCCTTGAGTTTCGTGACTTCGATCCGCTCGGACACTAACTTCCGACCTCAACCTTTTTTTCGATTATTCCATCCTTTTTGCCATTTTTCAATAAATACCTTAAATAAAGTTTAATTAATTGAATGATGTTATTTGTTCAATTCAATATAATGAGATTTGGTTATTACAATGTTGGGACGAAACGTTTTCCCCACGGTCACTGCACTGACACATCACTTCGGTGATGCACATAGAAAACATATGCCAGAAAAAAAATCAGGAATTGTTGGCACTCATTGAAAGGCATTAAAAGTCAAGAAGGTCTCGATATTAAGTATATGTAATAAATTAGTCACCTTATAATAAGATTAAGATGAATGTTGGTTTCGAATTTTGTAACTCAAGAATAGATCAGTTCTTTGACGAAAGGAATAAAACGTATGTTAAGGTTAGTGAGGTAGTAAAGAAATTTAATGTTTAATGACTCTTGTCTTTAGGACTCACAAGTTTTGGATGAGCTCAAGTGGTTCTTGGATGGTGGAGGTACATTGGACAGGATTGACTTTGACGGTAAAATTTCCATAGCTTTCACCTAGGCATTGATTGCGTTTAAATAGATCACCAGAATATATAATATAAAAGATAGGACTAAGGATGTATCCTTGTGAGACACCATCTTATATATTAACGGCTTACTCAGGTTGCCTCAATCTGAAGCAGTGGAGCGTTATCGGATTTCAGTAGAAGGGGTAGGAAGGAAAAAACAAGTGTAATTCATTTTCTACACCCTTTATAACTCTTAAATACGATTGGTTATAACAACATAAAAAAGGGTTTGTTTAAGCTAGACAGTTTATTTATATTTCACCTAGGGCGTCCTTGGACGTAGCTTTTAAAACTTCTTTTAAAAAAAAAATAAAACAAAGTCTAACTGCTCTTTAATTACGCGTAAAGGAAAGCTTTTGAGATCAAGGAACTTGACAGTTAAAAGAAGAAAAACGGCAGGAAGACGTAGGGCTCATGTATTTTCTGTACAGGGCAAATCCTCTCTAGGAGGAGCGGAACCAATTAAAAACAAGCGGCAAGAAATGGACAAAGGAACCCTGGACCATGAGAGGCGGAAGGAGGGCCTATAATTAATTTTGCAATTATACAGATTTAGACGGTTTAATTGGAAGTAGCTCAGCCATTAGGGGTGGCTTTCCTCTTTTTCCGTCCAAGTACCTAAAAAGATATTTTCCAAGTCTCTATCTAGAATCTAATTAGTGATCAGGTTTTTTTTTCTCAAATTTCAACTATATAAATTATAAATATGTAAATTATAAATTAAACAAGTAAAACGACGATTATTATATAATATAAAAAATATTCTTTTAGGTTAATTAATATTTGTAAGTTTATCATTTCGTTGTATCAATTAGAAAACTTACTACATATCAGGTTTATAGACCTATAATACAATTTTGCTTGAGGATAATCTGGTAGTTTTTGTAAATATTTTATTTTTTCGTGA
Organism: Cimex hemipterus; assembly: GCA_039619505.1. NCBI lineage: Eukaryota > Metazoa > Arthropoda > Insecta > Hemiptera > Cimicidae > Cimex > Cimex hemipterus. Next base: position 15,221,098 of record CM077114.1, on the reverse strand, counting down.
CAAATTTAATTAAACTGACCAGTGACCCTTCATGCCTCAGGGGCGGGTACGATGGCACTTCCGAAGGTTTAATTGCCTCAATAAATAAACTTGGGATGTGATAAGCAACGGCTATGGGCGTAAATAACTTCGCATTAAATGTGGAAATTCAGTGGATAGCTGTAAATTACCCCGGATTAAAACTACGCCACTACTTTTGAATGGGAGATGGAAAAACTTGACTGACGTGAATTAAATTCACTCTCTCGACCACTCTCCCACACACACACACGCGCGCACTCTCTCTCTCTCTCTCTCTCTCTCTCTCTCTCTCTCTCTTTCTTTCTTTCTTTCTTTCTCTCTCTTCTCTTACCGTCTCTCTTTCTCAACTTCTCTTTCTTTCCTTTTGCTCTTATCTGTCCTTCTCTCTCATTATTTCTATCTTCCTCTTTCTCTAACTCTCTCACTCTATCGCACTGTCTCCTTCTCCCTCTCCCTTTTTCCTCTTCTCTTACTTTCCCTTTTCTTTGTCTGTCTTTCATTATTTTTCTTTTGCACTCATTCTTTCCCTCATTCTCTCTCTCTCTCTCTCTCTCTCTCTCTCTCTCTTTCTCTCTCTCCCTCGCACTGTCTCCCTCTCTCTCTCACTCTCTCACTCTCTCGCACTGTCTCCCTCTCCCTCTCTCTTTTTCCTGTTCTCTTTCTTTCCCTTTTCTTTGTCTGTCTTTCATTGTTTTTCTTTTGCTCTCATTCTTTCCCTCATTCTCTCTCTCTCTCTCTCTCTCTCTCTCTTTCTCTCTCTTGCTCCCTCTCCTTCTCTTTTTTCTCTTCTCTCCCTCTCCCCCCTTCAGTCTTTTCACATGGATATGTCTTACAGCTGGGGGGGTCAGTCCGAAAGTTTAACACGGAAATTGTTTCCACGACCGTGCGTCGGTGCACTGTTTACGGCGCATGTGACGCGCCGTGAATGACGCTTTTGTCATGTGTGACGCTGACGCGACGCGATTGACGCTTATGCCGCGACGTGATTGATTCTATGACGCGTAGCAATTGGCGCTTATGAAGCGACGATCATGACGGCTGTGACGCTGACGCGAAGCGACTAACCCTTATGACGCGACATGATTTATTCTTATGACGCTACGCGATTCATTCTTATGACGCGACGCGAATGATTCTTATGACGCGATGCGATTGATTGTTATGACTCGACGCGATTGTCGCATGTGACGTGACTTGGTTTTAATAAGTTTCCAAATAAAAACGATCCTCAAATTAATAAGCGTTCCCTGATAATTTGCGAGTATGTTTAAATAGCAATCATAAGACATATCCATGTACAGATGTATCTGCATGCAGTGTAGATAATCGTTACATTTTTAAATGTTTTTCTTCATATCTTTATGCTCTTCCTCTCTCTCTCCTTCTCACTTTCTATGTTTTTCTTTCTCTCTTTTCCCTCTCTCTGTCTCTCACTTTCTCTCTCTCTCTCTCTCTCTCTCTCTGTTTGACTGTCTGTTTTTCCGCTCCTCTTGTGTCTCTCTCTTTTCCCTCTCTCACACTCTTTCTCTGTTTGACTGTATGTCTTTTTCCTTTTTTCTTTTTCTCTCTTTCTCTCTCTTTGACGTATGAGTATGATTGCAATGAAAAACATAACTTTTATACATTTATGTGATCTAATTGACCAAAATCCTTCTTTTATTTATTGATTTTTTTTATGTATGGCCTGGGATAAGATGAAAAAGTTAGTGTCACGAGCGGGATTCGAACTCACTACATTCACATCACGAAATACGCTTTTGCTCTAACCACCTTGATAGCCAGAATTATGAAGAAAAATAGAATCAATATTATAAAACGTGTACGCTGCAATGCGGAACATTTTTCCGGTAAATAAAACAAATTATACTTATACTGAAATAACGTACTTTATGAATAGTTCTGGTTAATAAATACAGGGTAGTGAACTCGCGGTGTTTAAAAAAAATTCAGTGACGATAGATATAAATTGTAGTGGAAATATATCATGATTTTTTTTTCTCAGTCTGTTTAAAAGCAATGTTTTTTTTAGTATTTATTTAGAAAAAACACGTTGCTTTACATAAAATACGAATTTTTTCCGCTTCTCCTATTTCTAGCCAACCTCCGTGGACCAGAGTCCGTCTTTGTTAGCCTGCTATTAGGTTATTTAGAAAACGTCTTGTAAATTATACTTTTGTATAGATAATTAATTGTGTAAAGAACTATATTAATCGCTTAGAGTAATGGATATGCAAACGTCGAAGCAGGATTTTTTCTTGACTTCCTTGGACGCTCGAGAACCCTCTTCAAAGGAACGCACAAGAGATGCAAAGCGGTAAAGTTCAGAGAAAAATAGATATCACAAAGAGGACAACTCGCGTTTTTGGTAGGTTTGCTAAAGCTGGTTGGAACCAAAAGTGCAACCACTGTTCAATAAGTAGTTGAGTTGACGCTGGTCAGGAGTGTCTGGCTTTAGATTAATTATCAACTTTGAAGATTTTAAGAACCGAATAGACGTTGCCTTGAAATATTAAAAACGTTGATTAGTTTTTACCGCCCTATGACGGATCCGGAGTAAAGCCAGTGTTGACATGATCGACTCTCCGATATATCAGTCTCTCCTGTCCACCTATCAAAATATACTATTTTTTTATAACATGTAGACAAATCAATAAAAGCAATATAAACTGTTAAAATTTTAATGTCATGATATGAAATAACGAGTTTTTCAATAAAACAGGGAAAATTTATATTTCAAGCAATTAAATATTGAAATCTCCATGAGCATGATAAAACCTGCAAAACAGAATCAGACCAGTATCAATCAATTCGTATAAATTTTTGTAAATTTAACTTCTTTTAAATTAATTAAACGCGGGGCATTTTACCTTTTATCATAAACGTTTCCTGAACATATTTTTTTACGATTTAACAAAATCTACTTGCAAGGATGTAAACAAGGTCAATTGCTTTATTACAAATTCCTGAGGATTTGACGATTTGATCGTTACACTTTATTTCCCAAGGGTTTACATTGTGTTGCAATATTGTTTACGAACGCTTTTCACTTTTTTTATTCGCCTATAAACTTGGAATGCCGAGTCGCCCGTTATCGAATGGTAGCACGGTTTGCCAAGTAATTTTTATCCGATGTATTGACAAATTCTTTTCAGAGTTTGCGCTGTATTGGCAGTTTAAACCTGTTCATGAATTATTGTTTGTAAGATCCTTGAGGATAAATCTCCTTTTATTTTGAATCAAATATTTAATACACTGCGAAATATTACACTTTAATGTATAACCGATTCTATCAAAAGTTGTATAGTTTATAGGAGAACTTTATTACACATGGAAGAGTATATAGTTTAAGTATAGTGCAGTATATTATACCAATATACAAAATTATTGTAAACGATAAAACTTACAACGAAAAAATAAATTTGACAGTTTTTCTCAATATACAACAAAAAATAATCTATGCCGGAAATTATAGATGTTTTCGAAATGGGTTTGAGTCGGGTATCTTGTCGGCACTCGATTCAATTAAAACGGTCCTCCCCGGGGGGGAAAGGGGCTGAATCCAAGAAACAAGTTAATTGGTACCAGACCACCTCTTGGCCCCAGTAAATCACAGGCTTTCCGCACGCTCCGCCGCTCGCCCTTAGTCGCAAGATCCGCCTTTCCAAAAGGACGATATAATCCTCGACGTCTCGTCTTTAAAGAAAGCCTAAAATGGGCAGATGGTGCCACTTTTCCTTGGGCAAAGCCCGACCGATTCCTTTTCTCAGTGTCCCTTTTAGGTCTAAACATCTAAACTCCAATATAATTGCTATAAGGAAACAGGAAAAGTTAACTTTTTCCCAAACATCAATAAAATTTAACTCAAACTAACATAAAAAAAATTGAAGCCCCAATTAGTTAATAAATACTACCAACTTCTTCAATCCTACGAACTGTAATAGATTTAATAATTAAACTCAAGTATATCTTCACTAAACTCCTCCGTGGCCATTTCATTTGTCGCCGGCGATCAAATAGATTACATGACATTGGAAAAATGGCAAAAAGGAGGGAAATTCAAATGGTTGGGTTGAGATGAGAAGTTTTCCGAGTGAATCGAATTCAGGGTAGCTCAAGTGGTAGAGTAACGGTGTATCACGCGGACCAGCAGACACGAAGAATCCCGACGGAAGACTTAAAAGGCAACAGCTTCATAAAATAAGCAGACTTCTAGGCAAAAACATCGCCCAGAACGTCAACATTTTTCTGTGACACTTAAGGGTCAACTTTTTTATGAATCCAACTTACACGAATCCAATAAGCCCTAAAATCCTAAAGACAAAAGTCCTCGGACGAAACATTAAATTTTTTTACTACGTCACTAACCTGAACAAACCTTTCATTTTTTTCGTAAAACTTATTGTGAGGTGACTAATTCATATCCATCGACTTAATATATCGATCTCCTTGACTTTTAATGCCTTTCACTGAGTGGCATCATTTCCTGATTTATTTCTGGCATGTGTTTTCCACGTGCATCCCTGCAGTGATGTGTAAGTGATGTGTCAGTGCAGTGACCGTGGGGAAAACGTGTTGTCCCAACATTGTACCCATTCAATTAATTAATTTTTATTTAAGTTATTTTTTAAACATTTAAAAAAGGATGGAAAATTCTGAAAGTAGGTTGAGGTGGGAAGTTGGTGTCCTAACAGCTGCGTATCGAGCTGAAGGTCGTGGGTTCGAATCCCGCTCGTAACATTCCCTTTTTTGTCTCGCCAAATACCTTTCATAAACATTAATTAATTGAAAACTGCCATCTATGATGATATGCTCGTTGGGTTATATAAAAAAATAACTTCTGCACTGAATTAGGTGTTACTTATTATTTATATCTTAACCGATACCGATAAAAATGAAATTAATTGAAAATTTATTTTCACAATGTACTGTATACTAATTTTCAATGGCATGGCCTAATCGATACGTACCCGAACGATTAAACAAGCTGAGCCGTGGCTGTAATTAAAGATTGGAACTTTAATCAAAATTTCAAAACAAACAGATTAGATCGTTTTTGTTAACAATTGAGATAAAACGTTACAATCACAAATTTGAATATACCTAAAAAATTATAAACTTTGTAGCAATTAAATTAAAAAAAAAAAGATAAGTGTAACATATTTTTATTGCACAAACCCTTAAATGAAATATAATTTTATGATTAAAAATAACTCAATAGTTTGCTTGGTCCGCTTGACTAATCAATATCTTTTAATTAATTAAGGTTTTTAATTAAAATTAAAAAGTCAGTGTCACGTGCGGGGTTCGACCCTTTGGCTGGAACTCGCCGCTGCTCTACCACTTGAATTTTCGTGAATCCTTGGCCATTTCGTTTGTCGCCGAGAATCGAATAGATTACAGGACATTTGAAAAATGGCAAAAAGGAAGGAAAATTCAAAATTTGGGGTTGAGATGGGAAGTTAGTGTCCGAATGGATCAGTCACGATAGCTCAAGTGGTAGAGCAGCGGGGTATTTAGCCGAACATCGTACGTTCCAATCCGTCTCGTAATACTGTCTTTTTTATGTCAACTAAAAACTTCAATTAATTGAAAGATTTTAAATAAAATAATGACTACTTTGTTAATGAAAAATTTAAGTATTTTATAATATACCATCTGATTCGATCTTAACAAGTAATTTTATGAAGTTGTCCTACTTGAAATATGAGTTAATGAACTTATTGTTTGGTCGTTGAGTGAAACGGGGTGAAGAGATAAAATGATCTGCCACTGCGCGTGATAATTTTGATACATCCGCTTCGTCTCCCTTTGTCTGACGATGTAGAATGTGTTCGCTGGAAAGATCCCCTGTGTGTTATTTATTGGCCGACCACTGTTCGAATCAAGATTCGCTAGTATTTTACCAAGTTTCCATGGTCAAAGTTAACAATTACGCTTCGGACGGCATTAAACGTGCATTAGAGAGGGGAAAGGTCGAGAATTTCTTTGGATCCCGTGAGAAAGGGATGCGTGATGGATCAATGCGATTTCCTCGAGAAGATAAAGTCCCACCCAACTTGTAAGATGAAAGGAAAAGCCTTTTCAGCGGATTCCGGTTTGTTCGCCGTCCCACAGACTCTAAAATATAGTTATCTTACAGAATAAAAAAAAAACCAATTCTCCCTTTTATTGGTTGACTCGGAACGAGAGGGAATTAGTTCGAACTTCCAAAAAGAATATTTCGAAGATAAATACATACGTCACAATATTTCAAATATAAGAAAATTAAAAAAACCAACGTTTTTATAAGATTTATAGTACATAAGAAAAACCTTATAAATTATTAGAGTTTAGAGCAGTGTTTCCCACATTTTTCATGCCATGTACCATTCAGAATTGTTCAAATCCTCTTTTCCCCCAACCACAACCTCAACATAATCTATAATATTAAAAAACCTTACTGGATAAAGTTAAAAGTGAAGACACCGTAAGCAAATTTTTTTAACACCAAGAATACCATATTCCGCTCCCAACGCCTTAAAATATCTAATCTGGAACTTTTAAACACCAATATAAAGAGACTGCAATCATATTATTAAGAATCAATCTTGTCAACAACAAAGAAATGTGCATCGTTGAAACATTAATTAATATCCAGCTATACTAAAAACCTGTCAATTGTAATGAAATTTGAAGATTTGATGTAGTCTTCTTTTCTCGAAAGGAGGAAAAACTCCATAGGTTTTGTTGAAATTTCTAAATTTACCAAAATAACAGAAAAAGTTCAGCTTTTCTTAGGTAAATAATAATCTTAGAAAGCATGTAATGTTCGTATAATTAAGGCGTATTTAAAAATAGAAATACGTGTAAACGAAAAAGAGCTGTTAAATTAATGGCTGCCATGCTGGTTACCTACGCCCTAACGGATAGCTATGTAACTAAATTTTCGACCTAACGTCTAAAATTATTATGTTAAATTGTAAGATGACAGAAGTTAATAAAAAAAAAGTAAACTTAGTCAACTTTTTCATTCAAAACGCTATCTTTGCAATCAAAAAGTACTAATAAACGACACGCTTGAATTCGTGCCGACATAACCTAACTTGTTTCCTATCGTCTAACAGCATACAACTTCATAAGATCAGGAATGTATCTATTGTGAATGAGAGTATAAGACCAAGTCAGAAATTAAGAAAAGTAATGTATTGGACTGATTTAATTAATGCGTATTTGAGAATAAAAATGCTTGTAAATAAACAGCTGTTAAATTAATGGCTGCCATACTGGTTACCTACGCCCTAACGGATAGCTATGTAACTACGTTTTCGACCTATCGTCTAAAATTATTATGTTAAATTGTAAGATGACAGAAGTTAATAAAAAAAAAGTAAACTTAGTCAACTTTTTCATTCAAAACGCTATCTTTGCAATCAAAAAGTACTAACAAACGACACGCTTCAATTCGTGCCGACATAACCTAACTTGTTTCCTATCGTCTAACAGCATACAACTTCATAAGATCAGGAATGTATCTATTGTGAATGAGAGTACAAGAACAAGTCAGAAATTAACAAATGAAATATATTGGACTGATTTAATTAATGCGTATTTGAGAATAAAAATACTTGTAAAAAAACAGCTGTTAAATTAATGGCTGCCATTTTGGTTACCTACGCCCTAACGGATAGCTATGTAACTACGTTTTCGACCTATCGTCTCAAATTGGCTCTACCCTGTCAGATCGAGCAATGTTAACCAGCCGATTCTTACAAATCTTAATCGTTTTCGTCCATCTAACAAGACCCAACAGAATTAACAGGGTTAACAGAAAGATCGTGGATAGTCCTAGCTTTTGTCGTATTTTATTGTACAATATTTTTGAACCCTGTGTGGATCAAGTAAAAATTCTGAATATAAAACAAAACTACGATTGCAATAAAAATTAATACAATTAACTCATAACTTTCTGATTAACAATTTTTTTAAAACAAATTTTTGTTCTTGAAATTTTTTTTTTTAAATCTTTTGCCAACATAGATAACTACTTACCGTAAATGATAGCCGGATTTTAAAGAATCAAAGTGCATTCTTATAAAGTTTAAAACTGATTCTACAATCTCAGGGGATTTTTGACTCATTGAAGAACTGATTTTGTGCAGAGTGGTCAGCTTGTCTTATTAAACAAAACATCTAAAGTGGAGCGGATAAACAGCAGGAGATAAATCTCACGGTGTTATTAAAATCCGTTGAAAAGTTTCAATTTCTTTTGGTGTTTATTTAAAAAATAATATGGGAAATTTAGGTTGAAATCTCATAAAATGTTGAAATTTTTAGCTCGTTCTACCTCGACAAAAATGTAAGGTAATTACAAATAAAATTACTATTTCGCAAATTGCATTATGTTTGTTAGACATTTATTTTGTAAGGAGGTGGGCAATTTTGTTGGAAAAAAAACATGAAAAACTGGACAGTTAAAAATATCTAAAAACAGGAAAAATTGAGAAAAGTTACAGTATACAATTTGGATTTTTCAAATAAATACTAAAAATATCATAACTTTTGAACGGACTTGCGGCTTTCATCTCCAATTTAGATGTTCCGTCACTGAAAGTTTTTTAACACGGGGAGTTGTCCAACCAGAAAAGTTCATAAAGTATACTTTTATTGCGGTAAAGTTGAATTAGTTTTATTTAACGAAAAAAAGTCTCGGCAATGTAGATTATTCGTTCTATAATAATAGTTATATTTTTCATTACAATTATGGCTATCCAAGTTGTTAGAGCATCGGCGTATTTATCAGAAAGCACTGGGTCCGAATTCCGTGACACAGATTTTTTATCGTAAACAAAACCTAACAAACAGAGTAATTAAGTGAAAGAAAAAAATGGTTAATTATACACTACAAATTAAATGAATTAATATAATTTTATGTCCAATATGGCGATATTTTGTTCAGTAGGAAAATAATAATTTGCGTTGATCTCGATTAGAAAGTTTTCTGCGATTAAATGGGTTCGTTTCTTAAATTATAGAGCTCGGGCTCGTAAATTTCATTTAATATTAAAATTATGATACTAAAAGTTACGGATGATAAATTGCACAGTAATGTTTATTTATAGAAAAACTAATCTTATATTCTAATAAATTCGTTAGTTTTCGTGGTCCGCTTGACCAATTAATATCATTCAATTGATTAAGGTTTTCAGTTGCGATGAAAAAGAGAGTGTTACGAACGGGATTCGAACCCACGCCCACGATCTTCGGCAAAATACGCCGCTGCTCAACCACATGAGTTATCGTGACCTCGATCCACTCGACACCAACTTCCCACACTCAGCCTACTTTTCAAATATTCCATCCTTTTTGCCATCTAAAATAAAGATTAGTTAATTGAATGATGTTATTTTTTCAATCGGACCACGAGTAGTACAAAGTTGGGACAAAACGTTTTCCCCACGGTCACTGAACTGACACATCACTGCAGTGATGCACATGAAAAACACATGCCAGACGTCCAACTAAAAAAAGGGCAAGAAACTACTATATTCGATGATTTTTCAACTAAACGACTAACGAGAAACGGGAAATAGTTGTCTCAAAATCTAAACGAGTTATTTTCAAATTTGCGTCCCTTAAAATTAGGTTTAGAATATTAACATAAACAAAGTACTAAGAATAAAAGATCAGTTCATTTTACAACTACAACAAAAATAAAGGCAGCATCTAATAACAACTAATTTATTTCAAAAAAGAAGTCAATAAAACAAACTATTTCAATATTCCATCCCATTTAAATTATTCGGTATAATTCCCGCTTTAATTGGTGTTCATGAAGCTTTTGCGCTGTAACAAAAACGCTCTGAAAACTTGCCATAATCGTTTTTAAACTTTACTGTTAACGTTTGACGGACTGCCTTCCTTTTTTTCTTCTTTTCAAGCAGTTCGATAACTTTCCACAACGACAAAAGTTCGCAACAAAAAATCCTCGCTTTAGGCGACTTCACGAGTTTTTACAGTTGTATTATTATTTATTTATTACCCTTTTTCGGAAACGTATATCATTGTCTCTGAATTTTTTTTTGTCGCAAGAAAGTTACCCAGAAGCTTAATTCATATTTTAATCAAGTCCTTTATTACGGAACAATCGTATTATTTGCAACACTGCCTAATCTGAGATTAAACAAACAATCTACAAGTCGTGTTATTTTTTTAGTTTTTGCATAAACTTTTGTTTTGTTGGTATTTATTGTATTGCTATATGTCACATGATGAGTATTGACAAAATCTTCAATTTTTTTTATAATTTATAAAATATTCGTGGAAGCTTTTCAACGAAAAATCCTAAAGTATTTCAAACGTGTAATTTTGCATTCTATCTTTATTTAAATTCGATTTTTATCAATCGACCTAATTTTTTTTTCGAGGATTCGCACCAGCAGAGGTCATTAAACCCCTCAGGGTGTCGGTGTTTTTGAAAAAAATGCAAAAAGTATGTCGAGTTCGAATGGAGGGCCGCTGGATTCGAACCCGAGATCTTTACCTTACAGTGATGAGCGCCGTGTCAAGGACGAAACCTCGCGGCCACCGACGCCAATGTGCATGAAATAGTTAAAAATTCGAATATTTTTAATGGTTTAATAGATTGACCCATATCCACGCTTTGGCCCCTTATAGGGAGCAAGTAGGCAGCTGAGGTAAAGACAGGCCTTAGATAGGAGGGCGGGTCGTTGGGTCTCCCCATGTGTTATATTGTAAAAATTGTCGTTCTTTATTATGGCGTTCTTCTGTGTGTTATTTATGCATTTACTTTCTTGTGTGTATAGTAGTTTGTTTTTGTGAATGAATAAATTCGAGAGGAGATGGCGGAATATCAACCCGAATCAAAAAACGAAAAAAGTTCTTATAGTCTTCTGAAATTATGACTTCAATCATAATAAATTGACTAGTTGATATTAGAAGTGTGGATGAGATCAACCACCAGTAAATTCTACATTACAATTGTCTTCTCACCACAATGCTCATTTTTTAAAATTAATGATACCTTTAATTTGAAAATGAACAGAAAGTTATAATTTTCCAATTGAATATGCAATTAAGACATTTCTAGTTATGTTAGTCGTTTAAAAAAATTCCAATTGAAATCTTAATATATATATTGTCAATTTCAAATAAAAATACTTGGGTTGTCCTTCACGCTAATCCTTCAGTAGGTCAACACACACACAATTGTTTTAAATTTTTTCCTAATATTTGTCTTAACTGCAATCTACATATTTCACATTTTAGGTTACCTAAATTTACCTGAATCACAGCTTATTTTTATTAAGTTCCCTGTATCTCATAAAAGTTTCGGCTTACAGAAAATTTGGTGTAAACAATAAAATAGCATTGAAAAGGATAAAGTATTGACCAGTTTTTTTTAAATTGAAAATTCGATTTAAAAAATTAAACGTTAAAAATGTTCACCTTCTTGAAGAATTCAAGAACTGGGATTGTTTATTTTGAATTGGTGCAACTTTTCGCTTCAATTTTTTCATAAAAAAGTCATTTTTGTTTACTTTTAAATTTTCGTTTTAAACTAAAAGTGCATAACATTGAATAAATTCAGTTTGTATCAAAAATTTTCTAGCCTAGTATAAATTTATGTTTTTTTTTAATTAAAAATGTTCTAGAATTGGTTAAATTCATTTTTTCTATATTGGTATCGATCATTTTTAATATAATTTTTTCTAACATTCTATACGTTTATATTTTTAAATAAAAAATGTTCTAGCATTTTATAAATTCATTTTTTAATGAAAAATGGTCTAGCATTGTATAAATTCATTTTTCTTTCTAAAATTTTCTATATTTGTATCGATTCATTTTTAATATCATTTTTTCTAGCATTGCATTAATTCACTTTTTAATGAAAAATTGTTTAGCATTGTATAAATTCATTTTACTTTCTAAATTTTTTTATATTTGTATCGATTCCTTTTTAATATAATTTTTTCTAGCATTGTATAAATTTATTTCGTTAAATCTATAATGGTCAAGCATTGTATAAATACATTTTTTAATGAAAAATTGTCTAGCACTGTATAAATTCATTTTTAATGAAAAATTGCCTAGAATTGTATAAATTCATTTTTTTAATGAAAAATTGTCTGGCATTGTGTGCAATCATTTTTAATGAAAATTGTCTAGACTTGTATAAATTCTTTTTTCTTTCTAAAATTTTCTATATTTCTATCGATTCATTTTAATATAATTTTTTCTAGCATTGCATAAATTCATTTTTTAATGAAAAATTGTCTAGCATTGTATAAATTCATTTTTAATGAAAAATTGTCTAGAATTGTATAAACTCATTTTTTAATGAAAAATTGTCTGGCATTGTATACAATCATTTTTAATGAAAATTTGTCTAGCATTGTATAAATTCTTTTTTCTTTCTAAAATTTTCTATATTTCTATCGATTCATTTTTAATATAATTTTTTCTAGCATTGTATAAATTCATTTTGTAATGAAAAATTGTCTAGCATTGTATAAATTCATTTTTAATGAAAAATTGTCTAGAATTGTATAAATTCATTTTTTAATGAAAAATTGTCTGGCATTGCATACAGTCATTTTTAATGAAAAATTGTCTAGCATTGTATAAATTCTTTTTTCTTTCTAAAATTTTCTATATTTCTATCGATTCATTTTTAATATAATTTTGCTAGCATTGTATGAATTCATTTTTTAATGAAAAATTGGCTGGCATTG
>CM077114.1:15196114-15208333 GCA_039619505.1 Cimex hemipterus | reverse complement strand
TCTAAAATTTTCTATATTTCTATCGATTCATTTTTAATATAATTTTTTCTAGCATTGTATAAATTCATTTTGTAATGAAAAATTGTCTAGCATTGTATAAATTCATATTACTTTCTAAAATTTTCTATATTTGTATCGATTCTTTTTTAATATAATTTTTTCAAGCATTGTATAAATTTATTTTGTTAAATCAATAATGGTCAAGCATTGTATAAATTCATTTTTTAATGAAAAATTATCTAGCTTTGTATAAATTCATTTTTCTTTCTGAAATTTTCTCGTTTTAAATAGATTAATTTTTTCAATCTAAATTTTTCTAGCGTTGTATAAATCAATTTTTTCACATCCTACATGTATTTATATAGTTTAAACAATCCTTATAAATCCCAGGTACTGAAGATGGTCCCAAGGATGATCGAAACGTTGGCACAATGAAGAAAATGTTTTTGTAAAACCTACGCCACGCCAGTCTTCAACTCTCGACCTCCACATAATCATATAAATATAATTTAAAAAAGTCAAAACAGGTAAATTTCACGATTTCCAAATAATCATTAAATAAATATGTTATCTGACTAAGGAAAATATATACATTTGTGATGGTTCCAAAAAAGATCGAGTTTCTGTTGGAGAGCTATTTAAATAATACAAAAGTCGTTTCCAAATATAACAATAAGATGGGTAGTTGTTCTCCTTTAAGATTGTTTAAAATGGACGTCTGAATGCAATGTAAAGATTGCCCCTTGGTTTTGCTACGGTCAGAGTAAATAGTACCTGGATACCAGGTTGACGCAGCGAAGATATGATTGTTCTCGCAACTGTAGGCCAGGAACAGCTTTGTCAAGGCATCATCATCAAACAAATCATGACATAAACTTAGTTTATGGCCACGGAGAGTTTTTTTTAGTGAAGGTATTCATTATTTAAACCTATTAAATTCCCTAGTTTTCTGGTCCGTTTGACCGATTAATTATGGTTTTGAATCGAGCAAAAAAAGATTTCATTTATCGCCGCGGATCAAATAAGTTACACGACATTTGAAAAATGGCAAAAAGGAAGGAAAATTCAAAAGTTGGGGTTGAGATGGGAAGTTAGCGTCCGAGTGGATAGAAGTCACGATATCTCACGTGGTAGAGCAGCGGCGTATCAAGCCGAAGATCGTGGGTTCGAAACCCGCTCGTGCCATTGACTTTTTTATCTTAACTGAAAAGTTTATTAATTGAAATACATTAATCGATCAAGGGAAACACGAAAGTAGTGAATATAACTGCCAATTTTTAACGAATGTAACTACTAAACTGTATGTTTTCAAACAAAATATAAATAATCAATTAAAAACCTCAGGTTTATCTGTTGTACTTAAAATAAAATAAAAAATAAAATTTTCATTTCGATCCCTAACATATCCTTAAATAGGTAACTAAACACATAATACATTTGATTTTATTTATCCACACAATATATTTATACTTCTTTGTCTACATAATTCCTTACATGCTTTCAGAATAAAAATGGTAAAAAATGTAATGTACAGTTATTTTGTCGTTTGTGCTATTGTGGGGTTACGGAGAGGATTTAAGTATCCTTTGAGGGAAGATCTTTGTCTATTAATAAAAGGTTTAGTATCAACAAATTTGTTAGTTGTTGTTTTCGATGTAGTCCTCCCTTTCGCTGAGTCACATTAACGTTAGAACCTCTATCAAGTAATAATTTCATTGGGTGGAAGAAACATTTTAACCGAGGGTTCGGGGAGAAAGAGAGAATGGGTTGAGTGCCACCCAGTTTCGAAAGAGAATGGCCGAGGCGTCTCGGCAATTATTCTCTATACTCTTCCTTTGAGGCGTCTATTCTGATGAAGATATCCGTCCCGGGAGGGGGCGAATGTTGACGAAATCGATTTAACGCACTGCGGGGTGAGGAGTGATTAAAACTTTCTACAAGAAGACAAGGCACTAACGTCATGTCTTAATTCGACCCTCGGTTGTTGTAATCATAAAAGCGAAACCTTCAATAATTAAAATTCGAATTGAATTGAAAGAAAAAGCTTTAAAAAAACGTTTATCGCAATGATGAACGTCTCTCTTAAGGTTCGAGAGATAGCATAAAAATCGAAGAACGTTTAATAAATTCGAAGGTTTTAGAGAGGGGAACCGTAAAAAACGACATGAAAGGTCTTTTGTTGGCCTCCCTTTTCCCCGACTTTGTTATTACCTCTTTCGAGGAAAACCGCTTTACACCTTGCTTATGGTGACAGCACTTATTTAATGTGAGATTTCTGGGATGAACTAAGTAGTTGCCGAGATAGAAGCATATCAGACAGGATGATGAAAAAAATTGTAAAAAAACAAACAACATATTTATTTTTCATATAGCTATAAATCCATACGTCTCAATGTTATCTATGTAAATTCAGTTATTAAATATTCATACATCAGGTTTAGGTTGTTTGAGCAAAAAAACATATGTGATGTAGCAAAATCAAAAAAACAAAACATTAAAAATTAATTACATAAAAACTCATTTTTTACATATTTAAGCGAAATAATAGTTTTAACTGAAGATTTTACTAGAATTAGTACATTGAAAATAGCTGTTTTATTTCTACGGCCGGAAACGGTGTTCTGACGATCGACCTTGTGGAATCCTATTAATCAAGGAAGCAATCCGCTACGTCAGCGGCATCTGGGCCATGTAGATGAAATACAACCTAATTGAACTTCTTTCCGACCGCACATAAAAAACAGCTACCTCGTTAATTGCTACTATCAGATGATAAAACGCCGAAACCAACTCAACTATTATTTGCTAAAATGAGAGAGAGAGAGAGAGAGAGAGAGAGAGAGAGAGAGAGAGAGAATGAGAAAAGAAATAAAACGTTTAAACGTTTTCGTGTAAATAACATGTAACATGAATAATATATACATAACTAAAAAGGTAGATAAATAAAGAGAAACAGAGAGAGGATCAAAGATAGAAATGAGAGAGAGAGAGAGAGTGAGAAAAAGAAAATAAGAAAAGAGAAAGAAATAAAATATTTTCGTGTAGGCGACATGAAAGGTGAATTGTGCATAGATAAGTAGAAAGGTCGGCAAATAAAGATGAAGAAGGAGAGAGAGAGAGAAAGAATAAGAAAAGGAGAGAAATAAAACCTTTCCATGGATAAGACATGCAAAATGAATTGTACATACATAAGTAAAAAGGTAGATAAATAAAGTGAAAAAGAGCGGAAGGAAGAGGAAAAGAGAGAGAGAGAGAGAGAGAGAGAGAGAGAATGAAGAAAGGAAAGAAATAAAACCTTTTCGTGTAAATGATATGGAAGACGAATAGTACGTAAATAAGTAGAATGCTAGATAAATAAAAAGAGCTGGATAGAAAGAAGAGCGAGAGAGAGTGAGTGAGAGATAGGGAGAGAGATAAAGTGAGAAAAGGAAAGAAATAAAAAACTTTCGTGTTAGTGACATGGAAGATACATAGTTCATTGTTAAGTAAAAAGCTAGACAAATTGAGAATAAAGAGAAGAAGAAGAAGAAGAGGGAGAGAGAGAGAATGAGAAAAGGAAAGAAATAAAACCTTTTCGTGTAAAAGACATGGAATACGAATAGTACGTAGATAAGTAGAATGCTAGATAAATAAAAAGATCTGGAGAGAAAGAAGAGCGAGAAAGAGAGAGAGTGAGTGAGAGAGAGGGAGAGAGATAAAGTGAGACAAAGAAATAAATAAAAAAAATTCGTGTAAGTGACATGGAAGATGAATATTACATTGTTACGTAAAAAGCTGGACAAATTAAAAAGAAAGAGAAGAAGAAAAAAAAGAGGGAGAGAGAGAGAGAGAGAAAAAGAGAAAATGAGAACAGGAAATAAATGAAAAGAAAGAATGAAAAAGAGAAAATATTACCAATATTGTCTAAATGCCAGATTGATCGATAGCAACTAAAAGGAATCTATTAATGGCAGTAAATAGATCGATAGTTAGGCAAGCATTATAAATGAATAGAAAAAGAGAAAGAAAGAGCGGGAAAGAAAGAAAAAAAGAAATATAAACTATATGTAAATATCAGATTCATTATAAATTTCAAGAATCTATAAATAGAAGTGGAGATATATCAACTGATGGATTGATACATCGATAGATATATAAAGAAGTACAGCGATAATGAGAGAGAACGGGAAAGAGAGTGTGTATGAGAATGAATGTAGGCGAGAAAAACGCAAACGAAATATAACCTATATTGTGTCAATGCCACAATGATTAATATCAATTTAAAAAATAGATAGATAGATAGATCGACAGGTCGAGACATAAAGAGATAAAGAGCGAGAGGAGGGGTGAAAAAATGGAAGCGTGGGAAAAACAGAAGGTTAAGCATTCACGGCAATAATAATTAATACATTTCTTAAATAAGTAAATAAAAGAGAAAAGAAAACGATGATCATAAAGGGTGTGAGAAAGAAAAAGCCAACATCATAATCTTTCCTAGAAAAAATATATCAACAGACGGATAGAATAAAGCAGATGGATTTATATAAAGATAAATATTTGGAGAGAGGGCGAATGAAATTAATCATACATAATTCCAAACTCTATCAGAATAGATACTGTAAAAAATACAAATAGAAATAAAAGTAGATAAAACAGATGGGAAAAAATAGCAGAGACCGAGAAAAAACTTCACTTGAAACTTAACTGTAGCTCCAAAAAAAATAGGCCGTAAAAAGAGAAGTAAATCTTTTTCTACGTGGCTTACATTCAAAACGACCGGGGTCTTGATTAAGCAAAATATATACTTAAAACATGGTTAATATTTATTAAAATTCTAAAGTGATTCAAATCATTAAAAAAATAACAAATTTTGTTGTTTTCGACAAGTTAATATTTTTATTTGTACTTTTGTATTTGTATTTGTAAATCACGTACGTAGTAGAATGCCAAATATCTCAATGGTATGAAAAATTTTTTTTTAAAACTAACTAACACGAAAGATTTTTATAGTTTTTATGGTGATATTCTCTTAAAAAAATTTCTGCCTATAAAACCTTATTAAAACAGATTGTTTGGCAAAATATTTTCTGTGACGTCATGGTTACGTGTGTATTTTATTAAAGATTTGGATTATTAATATGAGAAAGTAAGAAAAGTCAAATTTAACGGCCATTTTTGATTGTGAAAAACAAGAACAATATTTTTATAATATAAAAAGTATAAATTAACAAACTTTGGCTTCTTATTGCAAAGAAAAGGCTTAAAAATAAAGGGAGAAGATGTTTCTCGATGATTGTAAAGTGCTGATGATCTGAGACTCGGCTGGGGTTGGCGGCGTTGTCTGTTGATTGCGGAATGACGATGAGGGCGGCCTGGGAGCGAAGGCTTCCGGTGACTGCGAACTGGCTGATCTCATCGCCGAAATGTTATACAAACGACGGACTCGAAAGTCGTCCCATTTCTCAGGAGACAAGACCACCCAGCCCGTAGCCCCTTCTTCACCGCCCTCATAACCTCGTGATGTCCCCGTCCACCCTGGTAAACTTGTTATCCCGGCCAAAGAAAAAATCTTCAATCTCCTTGCGGACGTCATCCTGCCGAGATTAGGAGAGAACCTCTTCTTTACAGACAAAAGATGGAGGAAATAGCTTTGAATATATCCTGTACACCGTCAAACAGCCTTTTTGACTAAAATCTTGTTTCCTCTTTAATTCTCCAATTTTTTCGTCCATCGCATATGTAGGTCAAAAGATACAAAAACTAAAAAAACATTCAACCCAGATCAATTTACAATATTTACTACATTTTCAAAAATACATTTCATTAAAGAAAAAGAATATTTAAGGTTTAATTTTTAAATGCAAGAAGCAACAATATAATAAAATAAAAAAATTGGAGATCCTTCTTTAATTAAAATAATAACTACCATAATATTAATTAATTCGCATTTAGTGTAATGGTATGAATTACAGAGAAATATTAATTAGTACATAAAGTCTACATTTCCATCTGTTGTACGGACCTTACAAACAGTTTAAAAAATTGAAAATAAAAAATTTCAAACTTCCATTATAAAAAGTTAAAATATTTCAAAGTAAACAAAATTGACTCTTTTGTACGAAATTTACAAAACTTGAAAAAATTCTATTGAATGTTTAAAATTCCTTTACTTGGCAGATTGGGCTTCTTCCAAATATTTTTACGACGATAATTTAGATATTAAATGCATTCACTATTTTTCGTAGTCAGCTTGACCAATTAATATCTTTTGATTAATTAAGATTTTTCGTTGAGTTGAAAGAAATCAGTGACACGAGCGGGATTCGAACCCACGACCTTCGGCTTGATACGCCGCAACTCACCGACTTGAGTTATCGTGACCTCGATCCAATTGGGCACTAACGACCAATGGCAAAAAGGAGGGAAAATTCAAAAGGTGGGGCTGAGCTGGGAAGTTAGTGTCCGAGTGGATCGAAGACAGGATAGCTCAAGTGGTAGAGCAGCGGCGTATTAAGCCGAAGATCATGGGTTCGAATCCAACTCATAACACTGACTTTTTTATCGCAATCAATACCGTCAATAATTACTAATTGATTTAAAAATGTACAACATTAAAAAATTATGGCAAAAGCAAAAAAATGTAATTAAACGACAAATAATTGCTATTTAATTAAAACAATTGAGCTATTTATAGTTTGACGTGTGGCACTTCATGATCGTTAATTAATGATTACATAGAGATCGTGAAATGCGGTCTGGTGTTATGTAGGTTTAGAAAAATATTTTCTTTGTCGTGCCAACATTTCGATCATTATTGCCATCATCTTCCGAACTTGGTATTTACAAACTTTTTTTAAATTTCAATTAGTTTAGGCTTTTAGTTGATATAAAAATGTCATTGTCACGAATGGCAAAATGGAAGGAAAATTCAATAGGTGGGGTTGAGATGGGAAGTTAGTGTCCGAGAGGATAGAAGTCACGATAGATCAAGTGGTAGAGCAGCATATCTTGCCGAAATTCGAATCGTGACGCTGACCTTTTTATCTCAACTAAAATCCTGAATTAATAGAAAGATATTAAATGGAGTTTATAAATACAATTCATTACCTTTTTGTCTCCGGATATTCGTATTTGCAGAACGAAGAAAATCTTGCAGAACCTAAGGCAAAAACTTTGGAACTCGTAAATATTTTTGTGTAATTTGTCTGTTTAAGGTTGACTTAACTGAATATTTAGTACGTTTAAAATTTTACAAGATATGAGAAAATGCATGGAATAAAACTATGGAACCAAAAGTAATCGAAGAAAAAAATTCTGGAATACAATTGTGAATCAGTCACAACTAAATGAACTTTTTATTCGAACTTGACCAGTAAGAAAACCTTAGACATTGAAGTCTGCTCACGGGACAATATAAACAAAAATGTATGTACAACACCGACTTTAAAAAAATTTCAAAATTCCTAGCAATAGAGGAAAATAACTTTTGAATTCTTTAATTTATGTATTAAATTTTCAACACACAAATCAGTGAAACAAAATCACAGAAAAAAATAGATCCTCAAGAACAACTAGTCCTTCATTTTTCTTTTTCCCAACAATGCCTGATGTACGTTCTTAAAATTTCAAAAATTTCTGCTTACAATAATTGTAAGCGAAATGACTAAAGTTATAAATTTCATATAATTATGATCGTCCTTTCATATCACATCTGCATTATTTGCTTTAAATATACATTGCTGTTCAACTTTTTGTCAGTTGACAACTTGTTTTATAGGGAAAGATTTAAGGATTTAGAAAAAGTTTGCTGACCCGGAGATCTGTCCATTACAAAATCAAAAAACACACGGCCTAAATTATGAACCTTAATATTTAATTCAAAAATATTTATTGATATTATTTGTTAGTAATCCCTCAAGTTTAAAAAAAAATTGCCAAACTTTATGCTTGCACGTATAATATTTTCACGTTTGGTCCCACCTTGTTATTCAGAATCCACCTGTGTTGTGATTAGACGCGTTTAGGCCTTTTGCCATATTCGCAAGTCCAATCTGTTTGTCGACTGGAAAGCTTTGGGGTTCTGTTTGGCCTGGGTCCCTTGTAGACATTGGCAGTGACAATCCAAATGTATTTAGATGTCTTTGCTGACGTCTATTACATTACTGTTACACTGGTAACCCTCTAGGTAACCCTCTGGGTTGTTACTAATACTAACGGATAATCAAATCAAACCCGATATACCTCGGAGAATTATAATTTTCCCTTCGTCAGCCAACCTACCCAAGAGTAAAGAAAAGTGTTGACCCTCCTGTATGAAAGAAATTCTGACTAATTCAAAATAGATTTTTTTATGAATCCAAAATCTTACAAGTCCAAATCAAAATTACTCGATTTAAGCAGTTTTTATTTGACAAAGTTCATCTTAAAAAATTAACGGCCTTAACAACCCCGTTCATTTAAAATTAAAGTGATCCAATTAGGTTAAAATTTATAATCAAATATTTCTTGGATAATTGTGAACAATTTAAGCTTTTTTCTACATTTTTCATACATACAAAAAAGGAAGATCTTTGGTTACCAAATTTGTCATTAATTCTGAAATTTTTTTTCCAGACTGTCTATAATACTTTCTATCGTTTGTCTGTAACCTTGGGTAATTGTTCCTTGACAATACGCTGATTTTATTGATCTGAAATTCAATATAATCAACTTTCAATATTCAAATATTTTTCTAACAATATTTTAAGAAAAGATGTAAAAATAAATTTATTGTGTTTTAAAAGTAGGGAAACATTGACAAATTAAACCGTAATGTTTTGTTTTATTTTAGAATTATTTTACTTTTTTATATTTTTCATAACATAAAAATTAAAGTTTATCCTAGTATGAAATCGATTATTGGAGTAATTAAAAAAAAGGATGGCAAAATTTATAAATCTTTGACAGATCTTGAATAATTGACTAAATATTTAATATGGGATATTAAAATTTTAATAAACATAAACTTAAATGTTAGTTAAAATTTATTAATTTATTATTTAATATAACAGACGAATGTTCAATTCCACTGGCCAAAGAACGGCGCTCCGTCGCGGCTAACCCGCAAAGCTACCCGGTCTTGCGGAACTGTTGGACCGTCCAGATTTTTAAACTGGTTTAATTTAGTTTCGGGATAGGTTGCAATTTATAATAAATTATTACATGGATAATTGTAAACAATTTACGTTTTTTGCTACATTTTTCACGCATACAAAAAATTAAGATGTTTGGTTACCAAATTTGTCAATAATTAAGTAGTTTTGTTTTTCCACACTGTCTATATTACTTTCTGATGTTTACCTCTAGCCTTTTGTAATTTTTCCTTAATTATAGGGTGATTTTATTGTTCTGAATTTCAATACAGTCAACTTGCACTATTCAAGTTATTTTCTATCAATTTTTTAATCAAAGATCTATGAATAACATAAATTTAGTCGGATTTCAAAAGTAGGAAAACATTAACAATTTAAACCGTAATGTTTGTTTTATTTTATTTAAAAATTATTTTGGATTTTTATAATTTCCATAAAAATAACATTTATAAGATCGCTTATTGGTATAATTAAAAACAAAAAAAAAAGGTAAAATGTATAAATCTATGATAGATCTTGAATAATTGACTAAATATTTAATATGATGTATTAGGATATTAATAAACATAAATTTAAATGTTAGTTAAAATTTACTAATTTATTATTTAATATGAAAGACGGATGTTCAATTCCACAGGCCAGAAAACGGCGCACCGTCGCGGCTAAACCCGCAAAGCGCCCCGGTCTTGCGGAACTGTTGGCCCGTCCAGCCTTTTAAACTGATTTATTTTAGTTTTCAGTTTGTTTTTGTAAATTCCGTCAGTTTTTTTTTTTTTTTTTTTTTTTTGTTAATCAAACGGTTGTGTGATATCTGAATAATTATCTATTAACGGTCACTAATCTCTACACAAATGGAGCGTATTTAATTTGATGTTAAGCGAAGGAAAGTAACAAAGAAACATGAGAAATATACCAACAAGGACATACAGAAAACTAGGGCATGAAAATTATGATTACTGTTCATATAGATTGAATTTATAACATAAAATGTCATGTACTAAATATTGACTTTTCTTTGAAAAATTATCTGATATTTTTAAATTCAAGTTCGAAAGAAATAATTTTTGAAAAGCTGTAAGCCAATGATTTTTTTTTTAAATGAATAAAAATTAAATGTTTGCTTAGTATTAAAATTACAAATGAAATAATAACAAGTACAACATTGTACGCATAAAATGCAAATTAATAAACTCCGGCGATGTAAATCCGACAGTCTATTCCCTTGATATCTAAACACCTTCCCGTAAAAGAAAGGATTAATGGTTGTTAGGCGTGACAATGAACTGAGAGAAGACAATGGAGTTTAAGTTAGTTCTTAACTTGCCTTTAAACAGCGCACTTAGAAGAAAGAGCATTCAAGACCACGGTCAAAACAACCGTCCCGCGTTAAAAAGGCAAATAAATAAAGTTAAACTGTGATAAATCAAACCTCAAAAAGTTCAATATTAACAATCAATTAATTTTTTACTAAAGTTCAATGTAGAAGGGTGATATAATTTCGTCTAGTTTGTAGAGAATTACTGCATTGAAAAATTATATATTTTCGTTTAAAAATATATTGAATTGTTTTTTTTAATTAATCTATTTTATGGATTATTAAATATTTAACGGTAAAAGTGAAAAATTAAATTAAATTGTGCTGGCTTTGTAAGTGGCTTGGAGGTCAACTGGCATAAAAGTTCGATAGAATAACTGATGGCCCGTTCAGTTTTCTTTCATATTTATTTTCATCATAACCTTTTTTTCTAATTGTAATATTTTATTGGTTATTACATTATGGTTTCATTTCGAAAACTTTCATTTATTTCGTTTTCTTTTATTTTAGCGTGCAGGTTTAATCAGCGCACTCCCAGGGATAAAAAATTATATTTACTTAACTACCAGCGGTGCAATGAACGACCTACTTCCCGACAGAGTGAAAATTCTCCGTAATAAAAATGATATTATAACGCATATCTGAGAAACTACTTTTTGCAGAACTCACCTTCCCACCGCCAGTATATAATTTTGAGCGTTGGAAAAGCCATGGTTGCTTTGGAACCTCTAGGTCTCAAGAGGAGCAAGAAAACATCTCAAGGGTAATAATAACACTTTCAGATTGCCAAGCAGAGCTAAAAGTTTTCGTACGTGATTAACTCAAACATGCCTTCATGGTTAAATGCCCTAAACAATTGCGTAATGTACATCTAGCCTAACATTAATTTGAATTCTAGTTAATGACGGAATTTCAACAAATTCTCAGACGAGGCAGCAAATATACTTTATGTAAAGAGCCACTCCGAACCCAATATGAGGCAAAATCAAAATTAACAAAAAAGGCATTTCAACTTAGTAAAGAAGACAAAAAAGAGTGAGAAAGTAAACCTGGCACAAGACAAAGAAGACTATATATTCTAAAGAAAAATTGTTTTCATTCTCAACAGAATGCAATACGTTTGAAATTCTGGTGTTGAAAACAAAAAATTTGTAATCCTGAAGTCAAGAATCCAGTTCCGGGAACTTCCAGTGTTTTAAACGCCGGGTGAACGATTCAACTATTCGTCCAAAGACGATATTTAAAAATTAAATTACAAATAAAAATCTTTAAGTTGGTTAATTGCCGAACAGGCTCAGTAATGATAACAATATAAAAAACAAAACTATTGAGAAATGATCAATGTCGATTTTGTTTAGAAGTGACAGAAAAAACAGCATACTTGCAACTAGGAAATAAAATTCCAGGAAGATTTTCATATCGCATTCCTAAGAAGAGTAAAAAGAATTTCCAAGAAATTTATTAGCAACAATGGATGGTTTAAATGGTAAACGATGCAATATTTACGACTTCAAATGTGTAAAAACGGATTTTTTTTTTTCGTGGAACGTGTAAAACGTGTAATTTGTTATTGCCTTGTTCAGAGTTATATAAATTTTTCTATTAGAAAATTATGATATTCAGCAAGAAATTGAATGATCGTGAAAGAAAAACTGATTCATAGAATTGTTAACAATTACTGGCCAAAGGTCGTGGGTTCGAATCTTGCTCGTGACACTAACTTTTCCTTTTCAACCAATACCTCTCTCTCTCTCTCTCTCTCTATATATATATATATATATATATATATATATA
>CM077114.1:15167120-15196014 GCA_039619505.1 Cimex hemipterus | reverse complement strand
TATATATATATATATATATATATATATATATATATATACGTGATATCAAACTTTTGTTTAATATTGGAAAATAAACATAACAACATAACATAAAACATACTGTATAAAAAGACAAATTGATTGAAAAAAATATAAGTACAAGTGGTATAAGTTAATCGGACCACAAAATATAATTGGATTGATTACAATATTGAATTTTTCGGGATCGAAATTTACAACAAAAAACCTGGAGAGTATTGCATTATTGAATATTAAATATACAGATAAAATTTCCGGTTTTTTCTTACGTTAAAATCTTATTTTTACTGATAAATTAGAAATTCTTTAACGTTTTGGTTTTTTTGGCTGTAATTATTTTTGGAAAAAACTATTCTTCAGAAATCGTAAGATACTGTCTGGTGTGACGGGACGGAACGTTTTTCAGAGAAACATTTTTTTGATTGTGACTACGTTTCGAACTTTATTGAGATCATCTTCAGTACCTGGGATTTGTAAACATTGTTTAAAGTTAGCAAATGCTGCTATAAATACAATTTTTTCTAAATTCTAAATTTGTTAAATTTAAACAATGTACATCCCAGGCGCTGAAGATGATCTCAATAAAAGGTCGAAACGTTGGGACGATAGAGAAAATGTCTTTCGGAAACCTACGTCACACCAGACCGCATCTCACGATTTCCCAATAATGATAGACTAATCAACACACGATTTTCATAATTTAAGCGGCGTATTTAGCCGAAGGTTGTGGGTTCGAATCCTGCTCGTAACACTGACTTTTTCATATTAAACAATACCTTTCATAAATATTAATTAATTTAAAAATGTTAATGCTTGTACCTTATAATAAGGTAATATAATAACAAATTCTAAAAATTTGTAGTGCATATAACGATGTCATATAACCAAAAGAAAAATAAACTGGAATATAAATAATGAGAACGTAAAAATGTCATGATGGCTATAACAGCTGGTTTGCAGTTTTTCAGTAAAAAAAATTGGTATGCAATATATAATTAATTTAGTCATGTAAAAATGGTAATAAATAATTTATTTAAAACAATTATTTGCAAATAGTAGTCATATTGTTTGTTAGTTTTTCTCGACATTAAAACTAAATATTAACTGCCAAATATTTTCTTGATGGTTTTAACAAGTTGTACATTCAGACGTATTTAATTAATAATTTACAACTGACGAGCTTTCAATCCTTGTTTTTACCAATTTGTAGAAACTAAAGGACCCGTCGTACGCAACGTGATCCCCGGGAATTCAAGGACTTAGGCTGAAAGCCCAGGATTTCTTCTTCGTCTCCTGGAACGGGCTAAAAAGACGGAGCCGAGCCGAATGAATATTAAATGGAAGGAAAGGGGAGGGGCCGTTATGGCCCGAAAAAAAATGCTACCCCATTACTGTGTTTCTCAAGAAATTACATTGCCTTAAGTTGGGAAAAAATTACACATTATTGAACATTTAGCTGACGAAGGGTAACAATAGTCATTTCAATTAACAAAAATTAAAGCTCTTTATTTACCCAGATAATTTGTTTAGTACATAAATTTCAAAATTTATTGTTCAAGACAATAATAAAATCTAAAGAAAAATCATATTCAATAAAATAAATAAAAACTCAATAAATAAACAGTTAAAGAAAAAAAAGTTTAATATCGACAAGAAAGAACGAAAAACTGAATAAAAAATAAATATACAAGCATAAAACACATTAGGATTGTCTGAACGAACGAATAAACTGCATTCTTTTCTCATAAATATTTTTTATACAATTTTATTACATTAATTCACTAATACCTAGTACGAATATTAAATTTGCATAAATTTACACTTTTGTCACTCAACTGAGGTACAATATTTTAAAAATATTTTGTAAAACACAGAAATATGTTTACGCAGTAAAAATAATTAATTAATAATAATTGGTATTTCTTTAATTTGGTTACATAGAATGTAAGTTATGGCCGATTTACATGTATTAATGATCATGTTGATGCAGTTCAGATTTTTTTATAGAAAACGTGATGAAAAATTGTCATTTGTGGCGAAAAATCAAATAGGTTACACGAAATTTGAAAAATGGCAAAAAAGAAAGGACAATTCTAAAAGTGGAATTGAGACGGGAAGTTAGTGTGGATTTCCTTGTTAAAGTTAAATTTTACTGAAAATTCACCTAAGTTTTAGTGGTGCGCTTGAGAAATTGATATATTTCAATCAATTAAGTTTTTTAGTTGGGATAAAAAAAGTCAGTGTCAAGAGCGGGATTCGAACCCGTGACCTTCGGCTGAATGCGCAACTGCTCTACCACTTGAGTTATCGTGACCTCGGTCCGCTCGGACACTAACTTATCATCTCCACCCCCTGAATTTTCCCTCCTTTTTGCCATTGGTGGCAGTGACATTTCTGTTTCAACTAAAAGCCTAAACTAATTGAAATTTAAACAAATTTTGTAAATACCGGATTCTGAAGATGATGGCAATAATGATCGAAACGTTAGCAGGACAAAAAATATATTTTTCTAAATCTATTTCACACCACATCGCATCTCATGATCTCTAAGTAATCATTAATTAACGATCATAAAATACCACACATAAAACTATAATAACTAAATTAAACTAAATCCGAGTGGTTGGAGACTAACTTCTCATCTCAATCCCACCTTTTGAATTTTTCCCCTTTTTTGACATTTTTCAAATGCCGTGTAATCTATTTAATTCACCTCAACAAATGAAATGGCGACAGAGAGCTTTTGTGAAGATATACTTCATTTTAACTTATGAAATTCGGTTTCGTCGTTTACTTAGTTATTTAAAGTTTTTAGTTGAGATAAAAAAGTCATTGAATGGTATTAATTGGTCAAGCGGACCACGAAAACTAGTGAATTTAGTAATTTATAAAGAATTATATTTCACAAAAAGCACTCCGTGCCTACTTGATATGTCGCCGAGAATCTCATAGATTCCATGATGCTTGAAAAATGACAAAAGGAAGGAAACTTCGAAAGGTGGGGTTGAGATGGGAAGTTAGCGCCCGATTGGATCAAAGTCACGAGCCGAAGGTCCTGGGTTCGAATCCCGCTCCTGACACTGACTTTTTATCTCAACTTAATTAAACCTTAATTAATTTAAAGATATTAATTATTCATTCGACCACGAAAATTAGTAAATTTGATCAAATAAATTGAGTATATCTTCACTAAAGTTTTCCTTGGTCATTTCATTTGTCGCATAGAATCAAATGTATTGCACGACATTTGAAAAATTGCAAAAAGGAAAGGACAATTCTAAAAGTGGAATTGAGACGGGAAGTTAGTGTTCGAGTGGATCGCTCAAGTGGTAGAGCAGCGGCGTATTTAGACGGAGGTCGTAAGTTCGAATCCCGCTCGTGACACTGACTTTTTTTTATCGCAACCAAAAGCTTAATTAATTGAAAAGAATTTATTTGGTCAAGCGGTCCACGAAACTTAATATTTTTAATAAGTAAAACAAAAATATATTTCTCTAAAACTCTCCGAGGCCATTTTATTTATCATCGAGAATCAAATAGATTACACGACATTTGAATAATGGCAGAAAGGAGGGAAAATTCAAAAAGTGGGATTGAGACGGGAAGTTAGTGTCGGAGTGCATCGAAGGCACGGTAGCTCCAGTGGTAGAGCAGCAGCGTGTTTGGTCGAAGGTCGTGGGTTCGAATCCCGCTCGTGACACTTACTTTTTTATCTCAACCAAAACCTTAATAGAAAAGTTAATTTTAGTACGTCACTCGGAACCCTTGGAAAATTCACGGCTTTATTATACATTAATTTTTTTTCAATCTGATTTATTTTCTAGTATTACAGTTGAAAATTATAAATTATAATTTTAAACTTATAAGAAAAAAGATTACCAGTTCTTTTGTTTTTGCAGCATGGGTTCTTGTTTATCTTTCTGCTTATTTTTCTTATTTAATAGTCCTACTTGGAAAATAGTTATTAAAACAACTGTGATTTGACCGATTTGGGTGAAAACATGAATTTTGGACCGTCAAGAGTTCAATTACACAAACTTGCATTTGTGGCTGACAACATTTGAAACGTCCACATTAGGCCGCGTCGTATATTGATGGCCTCTCATTTATAAGTTAAATTAAGTTTAACACTAGGCTGTCCGTCCACCAACCCGCCATAATTAAGGTGCTCAGGAAACAACAATTAACAACACGGAAGGCACAAAGACCTCAAGAACTACTCGGGCCAAGTACTAAAACTTGATCACTGAACTTAGCCTCCCTATTCTTGTACATCCACTTAAACAACCTATAAATAAGTGTTAAACGGATTCATTATAACATGATAAATATATGACGGTTAGTCTACGATTATTTGGAAATCGTGAGATGCGATCTGGTGTGACGTAAGTTTCAGAAAAACATTTTCTTTGTCGTGCCAACGTTTCGATTTTTATTGAGATCTTCTTCAGAGCCTGGGATTTACAAACGTTGTTCAAAATTTAACAAATACATGTAGGAAATGAAAAAACGAAAATTGATACAATTCAAAAAAATATATTTTTTTATATTCAATCAAAATATTTCTACACACTCAAAATGTTTTTTTTCCTTTTTCGACGTAAATGTGCCATTCTTGCGTGTAGTGTTGAGAGTCACATATTGCTGTTTTATGTTTATATGTTTTTTATGTTACATACATTGAATTTTGAAAGGGTGGGGAAGGAAGTCGGTATAGAAAAGACATTTTTAATTTCTAGCCTCTGAAGATGACCTCAATAGAGGTCGAAACGTAACACAACAAAGACTATGTTTTTCTGAAACCCACAACACACCAGACCTCATCTCACGATATCTCAATGGATTAACGGCCACTAATCACCACACAGTTTTATTAATTTTTATTTGAAACTTCTCAACAAATAGTAATTTTACGGATTTTAATCGGTGAACATTTAAAAAATAATTCAATTGTTAATTGTAAAATATTCGTATGGAATAAATTTTAAATAAACTTAATCACTAGTTTCTTTATATTTTTTTTAATCTATTTATTCTGGTCGTTAAATATTTTAAGATTTTTTTTTATATAAAGGTCTTTCCTAATATATGCGATACTTAAAAAATCAAGGATACAAAGCTCATTTTTCAAGGAAACCGCCCAATTTGTTTCTGCCGGTAATTCCCCGTGAATGCCCGTGGGCGTAAATTAGAAGTAGAGGAGCGGGTGAAATTCATTGTCCGGCCGGACCAAGACTAAAAAACCCAAGGGTGACAACTTATTTTGATTTTGGTTCCCGCCCTCTTGAAATTATTGCCACCTCTAGGAATGTTTTTGTTTAAGTGGTGTGAGGCTGAGAGAGGGGAAAAAGCCAATTTGGCTTAATTTCGCCCTCGCTAATAGCTTTTCTATCCCCACGATCATTAATTTAACCAGAGCTCTATTTTTCTGAATTTAAATTAATAGTTCATTAGCCTTTATTTTAATCTTCTGGTCTCAAGTTGGCCTCGTTTTAAGCTCATTATTTTGTTCTCCTTCCATTATTTTCACGTGAACGATGTGTTATATAATTTATGGATAATTGAAAAATTTGGGTTTCCTTTTGAAATGATAAAAACATTTCAAACGACTTCAGCGGAAAACTTTGAATTTTCAAGGTATATATCAAATTTATCATAACAATTACAAATGAAAAAAAGTTGTTAATATGAAACTTCTCGTTTCGAAGTACGGTAAAATTAAACATTGGAATCATAAACCAGATCATTCAAGTCCAGTTCAATTTATACAAAAAAAATAATGTACTGAAATGCTCGATGTACGAGGAAAATCTTACAAAACAACTGTTAGAATGTTGCCAACAAAGTGGGACGCTCAACCACCCCCACGCCGCTCAACTGCTTCTCGCAAGCTTATGCCGGTTGGGGGGATAACGCACGAACCGTACTTCATGCGAAAATGCAAAGATTACACGTACTGTGTCCGCAAGTGTTGATAGACCGAAAGTAGATGAGGATTGGTGAAGTGCTGTCAAACTTAGATAACCTATTAATCCATAGTTCTGGACTAATGTTCAGACTTAACCACCGCGATCTGACCCGCGGGGGCTAAAAAATACAATAAAAACATGATTAAAAGAAGGCAACTTCGTACGGACTTATCGGATGTTTTGATTTTCAAGATGAGAGCTGACGCAGTTGTGTTACCGTCGCAGCATTGGTATAGAGGCGCCTCAGCCCCCCCAAGCGCAGAGGCCAACCTCGCTCTCCGCTTGTCCACTCTGAAAGGTCGTGCCCGCATTATGCACCGGGTCGTATGCCGCACGCAAATCGCTAACAGGCCGAAATAAATCAGCCTGCTCTCCCGCGTACTCCCTAGATAGAGAACACGACCCTATCTCCCTGTGCGTGGGACTTCCCTAGCGAAGAAACTACCGGATCCGCTCCGGCCGCGGTTATTTTTTTAAAGTGGAATTCCTAACCACCACCTAGAAGAGCACTGCCTACGGTCAAATGTCTCCTGTCCAGCTCAGCCTACACTTGTCATGCGCATTCGACGAACGCCATTAGCCTAACCTTCGATGAGTATACAGTTTGGCAAGACTTCAGAAATATCCGATTTCATAAAATGGAGCGGCTCAAGCTAGATTGGAATGCCGCCTATGGTAGCTTTTTTTTTGTTTTGCAAAAATAATGCTCATGATGAAGAGGGTAAACAGGAGTAACCTGAAATGATGATCATCATGGGTACAATTTCTACAGTCTGGAAGGATCCGGTTTTTTTGGAAGACACAATGACCCAAAGGTGGAACTCGTTTTCAATATTTCTAAGTGTATTCCTGAACACCCAGTCCCAACCATTGGCTACAAGGGTGTAAAATATTAGTGCAGCCCAGAGAACGTAGTGTACCTTTTAACGTCCAAGCTGTCTCGAAAACAGGTCGGTGGGCGTTTCATGGGTGCACGATCATCATAAATATCAAACTTACAGCATGATAGCAAGATTGTGTTTGGTTTCGTAATGGTCGATGTTGAGACTCTTGTAGATTTCTAAATATTTGATTCTGTCGTTCATGTTTAACAGGAAAGTTGCCAAAACCTTCCAATTAGAACGAAAACCAGTGCCGGCCTGTTGTTCAGATGTGACTGGGTGGGGGTCCCTCAACTTCGGGTTAACGTAACGAGCCAATCGACTTAACGACTCAACTCAAGTTTAATTTGAGATAACGGCCAATTCTGTCTTCGGAAGTACGGGAGAAATTGTTTCAGTTCTTTGATCTCGGTCCTGTTCGGTTCATAATTGCTGAACTTCCTTTTAGAATAGTTGGGAAGAAATTCGTCTTGAACTTCACGGGCTAAGAACCTTTCTACCGTTGGGCTTAAGAGAAGAGCAATATTCTTCTTAAAAAATGTAACCCCCTAATTGAATTCCAAGGTTGAAGACAATCCAGGTCGCCAATTTTAACGTCCCAGGCCTGGAACTATATCACAATTAAGCCAACTACAGTGAGCTTAAACGGACAAATTTATGAAGTTTACATAATCATAATAATCAGACTACTTAATGTATTTTGAATAAGTTTTGTTATACAAATTACCAAGAGTTTGTGTATTTGGTTTCATTGCATTTATAATTTATTAGATTTCGTGGTCCGATTGACCAAATAACATTTTCTAATTAATAATCTATAGGCAAAGTATTGGTTGAGATAAAAATTCAGTGTGATAATTGGGATCAAGTAATTAACCGAAGTATTTCTAACTGGGCCAGAACCATTCTGTGGCATAGGAGACCACACTATCGACGTATATCACAGACAGAAGGGCAAAAATAAAATGAGGGAACACCTGTGAATTCACTTATTGAAC
Organism: Cimex hemipterus; assembly: GCA_039619505.1. NCBI lineage: Eukaryota > Metazoa > Arthropoda > Insecta > Hemiptera > Cimicidae > Cimex > Cimex hemipterus. The sequence continues at coordinate 15,188,148 of CM077114.1, read as the reverse complement.
ATAGACAATCCAAGAATCTTATAACCAATTTCGGAAAGAAAGAAATCACAGAAGGTTCAAAGGTGGCAGGAACAGAATGCCAATCCTAACAGGACACTGTAGATTAAACGGCCATCTAAAAAAAATTGGAATAATCCAACATGGCACATGAAGATTGTTCAAAGAAGTAGAAGAGACACCAGCGAACCTACTAACAAACTGCGGAGCAACATTAGCCCGCTGATGGAAATGTTTTGGGATGTACAATGTGACCATGGAAGAACTTCACCCAATAAAACCAGGCCTATTAATCAAGTTTCTTGATGAATTAGGACTCACCGATGTCCTTCAGGCAGAGAACAGGGGATACAATCGTTCTTAAAGGGCGCAGTATACAAACACCCTGAAATATCATCATCATCATCATCATCATCATCATCATCACCACCACCACCACCATCATCATCACCATCATCATCATCATCATCATCATCGTCATCGTCGTCATCATCATCATCATCATAGGCAATTCGAAACAACCCTAATCGAGTTGACCCCAAGAACTCAGGTTAAAGTGGTGGCACGAAAACTGGAAGTATTTCATCTTCAAGATCTTCAATGATCATAACAACTCCACTGATCAAAAACATGGAATTGCAAGAATCCCATCCATGGTACACTGAACTGAGGGAAAAAGACATAATAAATCAATTATAAAATTAAATTAAACCAAATTTGACTCTATAAAACGCAAATGATTATAAAATTCATCCAATAGATCCATCACCAGAACTAGAAAGGCAGTAGAGTTATTGTTGCTTCTCTTTTCTTATATTGCATAGCACAATAAGTCTGGCTTTTTATATTACTTTTCTTTATACCTATACGATAAACAATTATTTCGAATGATTAATTGTTATGTAAGGTATTGGTTGAGATAAAGATTAACTTTGAAAGAATTAATTTGGTCAATCGGAACACAAAATCTAATGGAAGTAAATAATTATTATATTCTGTTTATGGCAGGTTATTTTCATATTTCTGTTAACTTCGAAGATTTTAACGTGTGGTATTGTGGGTTTACTTGTTAAAGTTAAATTTTACTGAAAATTCACCTAAGTTTTAGTGGTGCGCTTGAGCAATTAATATATTTCAATCAATTAAGTTTTATAGTTGAGATAAAAAAAGTCAGTGTTAAGAGCGGGATTCGAACCCGTGACCTTCGGCTGAATGCGCGACTGCTCTATCACTTGAGTTATCGTGACCTCGGTCCGCTCGGACACTAACTTATCATCTCCACCCCACCTTTTGAATTTTTCCTCTTTTTTGACATTTTTCAAATGCCGTGTAATCTATTTAATTCTCCTCAACACATGAAATGGCCACGGAGAGCTTTTGTGAAGATATACTTCATTTTAACTTATGAAATTCGGTTTCGTCATTTAGTTAACCAATAGTTCAGTTAATTAAAGTTTTTAGTTGAGATAAAAAAGTCATTGAAAAGTATTAATTGGTCAAGCGGACCACGAAAACTAATGAATTTAATAAGTTATAAAGAATTATACTTCACAAAAAGCACTCCGTGCCTACTTGATTTGTCGCCGAGAATTTCATAGATTCCATTGAAAAATGACAAAAGGAGGGAAAATTCGAAAGGTGGGGTTGAGATGGGAAGTTACCGCCCGAGTGGATCAAAGTCACGAGCCGAAGGTCCTGGGTTCGAATCCCGCTCCTGACACTGAATTTTTATCTCAACTAAAAACCTTAATTAATTTAAAGATATTAATTATTTATTCGACCACGAAAATTAGTAAATTTGATCAAATAAATTGAGTATATCTTCACTAAAGTTTTCCTTGGTCATTTCATTTGTAGCATAGAATCAAATGTATTGTACGACATTTCAATAATGGCAAAAAGGAGGGAAAATTCATAAGGTCGGGTTGGGATAAGAAGTTAGTGTCCAAGTGGCTTAAGGCTCAAGTGGTAGAGCAGCATACCTAACCGAAGATCGTGGGTTCGAAACCCGCTCGTGACACTGAATTTTTTATTTAAACTAAAACTCATAATTCAATTGGTCAAGTGGATACGAAAACAAGCGAAATTCATAAAATTTATATACTGATAATAATCAGACAATTTGAAGTATTTTGTATTTATTTTGATGTAGAAATTACCAAGGGTTTTGTGTGGTTTTTGTTTCGTTGTATTTTATTAGAATAAAAATATTTATTCGAATCACAATAACACATTGGCAGAAAAATCGATTGCATAAGAATTACATAAAATAAAACCGTAAGAAATGTACAAATTGTTCAGTTTTTATTGTTGTATGCTAGGATTTGGCCAGGGGTTTTGGAAAAACGTGATAAACCTTCTACAACCTTGATGATCACAATCCTTCCGGGGTAAGAAAGATTGGATACAGATCCGGTTTTACAACGTAGGTTTATAAATCCAATTCTTGGCTGATAGCGCTGATCGATACGAGAGCCCCTGAGATAAAATTGAGCCTGCCGGTTTTAGAAAAAAAAGTATGAAGTAGTGAAACGATCCGGCAGGTCTGTCATTGAATAGAGATGGCCCTTAGGGACGTACTTGGCACGGTTTGGTTTATGCGTCCGACTGGGAATGTCCTCCCTTTCGCGTCAGTGGTTCTCCCGAGCCTTCGCGATTTGAAAGTATAGTAGGACTTAGCTCCAGGTGATGGACTTGAGCGTAAGTGTTTACTCTTCTCGTTTATCTTGAACCACTAAAGTCAAGCTGTTAGGACTTTTTTTTATTAAAGATCAGTAAATCCAAACCAAAGCAATTTCTCCATGCTTTCAGTTTTATGCCTTGTACAACAGATTTTAACTTGTCTTGCACAATTGATTCTGTTGTATTTTGGGGGAATTGTATTGTGATAATTAAATCAGAATCGAAGAGATGATTTATCGAGGATTTAAAATAAGTATTAAATTATTCTTTTTGTCTAAGGTTTTTGACTTAAAATTAACGTTACGAGCTGGTATGAAAATTTGAAAAAAAAAATTGGCAAAAAAGAAGGAAAATTCGAAAGGTTGTCGTCTCAAATAGGGCGTGTGAGAGTGGATCGAAGTCACGATAGCTCAAGTGGTAAGAGAACCGTCATATTCACCCGTCGTAAGTTCGAATCCCGCTAGTTACCCTAAATTTTCACTTCAACCAAAAACCCTACATAAAAATAATAATTATGTTCAACTTGTATTAAATGTTTTAAAAGATGTATCTGGTTATAAATCACTAATCAAACTGAAATATTCAAACTGCTCAAACATGTAACGATTCTGGAGATGAAGGCTGTTATAATTTTAACGAAGTAGTACAGGCTTCATTAATATTCAAAATAAAAGGTTTATCGACAGTTTGTTCGATGACATCGATTAAGTATTTACCTGCGGTTCGAACAGTCGACCGTGTCAATCACTCGTTTCCAACGTTAATAAATTAAATTTATAAAGCGAAACAATCCTTTTTCAATCGGAATTTTGGTTACCTTTTTCACTTTTAACCAGGACTGATTGTTTTAACCATTAAATATTCAGAGTAAATTCCTTGGCGAATACATCTTGGACTGTTTTCTGTCCAATCGGACAACGTTCGATAAAGAGGGGAAGGGTATTCTTGATCTTTGTTTTAACCGTGTTAAATTCGTTAGGTCCCGATAGATCAAGAAAAATGTAACGTAGGCTTGTAAGAATCGGTATTTAACATTGCTCGATTTAACTGGCCAGGGGCAATGTTATATGTTAAGTCGAGTCAAAAAGCCGCTTAGTTAAAATACTATCCGCTAGGGGGTAAGTAAACAACATGGCAGCGATTTAACAGCTGTTTTTTGTTTACACGTACTTTTATTCTCAATTACGCATTAATTAAATCAATCCAATGCATTTCTTTCGTTAATTTCTGATTTGTTCTTTTACTCTCACTCATAATAGATAGATCCCCGAACTTATAAAGCTTGTATTATGTTAGACCATAGGACACAAGTTAGGTTATGTCGGCACGAATTGAAGCTTGCGTTTGTTAGTACGTTTCGATTGAATAGATAGCCTTTTGAATGAAAAAGTTGATTAAGTTTACTTTTTTATTAAGTTCCGGCATCTTATAATTTAACACAACAGTATTTTAGTGGTATTTACGTTTTTTGTTGACCCTGTTAACTCTGTCAAGTCGTGTTAGATAGAGCAAAATGATCTAAATGATCATGTCGATGACGAATAATCTAACAGGGCCAATGTAAAATCTTAGGACGAAAATTTAGTACATTGTTATCCGTTAGGGCGAACCTAACCAAAATGGCAGTCATGAATTAAACAGCTGTTTGTTTACACATGTTTTTTCCTCAAATACACATTATTTAAATCAGTCCTTTGTTAATTTCTGATCGGTCCTTATACTCTCATTAAATACATCCCCGACCCTATAAAATTATACGCTGTTAAACGTTAGAATACAAGTTAGGTTATGTCGGCCCGAATTGAAGCGTGTCATTTGTGTTACTTTTCAAGGGTGTATAGTGAGCATTTTGTGTGAAAAAGTTGATTTTCTTTTTTTTTTTATAAACTTCTGGCAACTGACAATTTAACACAAAACAAACAACAACAAGCCTTCAAGGATTGTCATGGCTTTATTTTTGGTTCTCCCAATCGCCACGCCAAGCACTGCGGGAAAATTAATGCGTAACATGCTAAGAAAAGAAGGGTTCAAGCTACAAACATCGTGAATACCCCACAAAATATTAAATTCGTATAAATAACTTTATTATCATTATTTTGGTTGTTTATTACAATAAAAGATATAACTTCGGAAGGAAACTTTGATCAAGCAACTTTTTTACATCGAAAACGTGACAAAAAAAATTATTTCTTATAAAGTTAACACTGTTTTTTTTAATATGAAGGTAGGTAGCAAAGGTAGAATTTGAATTTGGCATAGGATTTTGTTATAAAAACAGTTGATTTTTTCTGCTGCGACTTCCCTGCCAACCCTTCCTACTGCTTATCATCCAAGGGAGGAGAGATGTGCCCAACTTATCAAATATTGTTTCTTCGCGGATCGCTTTCAGACGTGTCGCGGCTCCCCTCCGCACGGAAGGTCTATCGACGCTTGGCTGGGAAATGAGAAACTGACAAAAATCAGATTTCCCGAAGGGGGCGCATATTGATACCGGTTCACCCGGTAATTCGTCGACGAGGCGAGAAGAATTTTGAAAAGAATCTAATTCTGGGTTATTTTTAGGCGCAGTGTCTCTAAGTTTGCACTACCTTGTTCTACGTTAATAATCCTTACGATAGTTTTATTTATTATGTTCCAAGAGAATAACAGCCAACAGCCAAAGGTTGAAAAGCACCAAAATCCATCATCCATAGAACAAAAAGTAATTAACGCTACAAAAAATCTAAAAGAGACCAAAATACCCTGCCCAATCAAGTAATTCAAGTGCAAAAGAGCAACAGATATTAAATAGAAGAAACAATAAAATCAGAATCACTTATCATGAATTTAAAATAAAAAAAACTAGCATACCACAAGCCCTAAAATTAATGAAAATATCAAATAACTAAACGAAATAAATGTAAAAATTAACAGTAAAACATACATTAACTATTTATTTTACGCTTATAATTCTCCTTACAAAGAAAACAAAATAAAATTAATAAATGAATTTAAAAAATGGGTAAAAACAACACTAATAAAATCTATTGTGGTGAAACCATACGAACTAAAACAACAAACATATTACCAAAATAGACACTGCACAATATTATAAATGCGTAAATTAATTAATTGGTAAAAGCATACGCTGGTGTTTGGTAAAACTATATAGTATACAATATATAAGGGTGAGTGGGTAAAAGAGAAAAAGAAAAAAAGTGTAAGAGAGAGAGAGAGAGAGAGAGAGAGAGAGAGAGAGAGAGTGAGAGAGAGAGAGAGAGAGACTGGAAAAATATGCATCGAGAAAAGGGAGAAGGATATTGACATAAATAAACAGACATAAAATTAATTTAAAAAAACAGCCAGTACAGATTGAACCTAGTAATTAAGAAAGAGGATCACAGTGAAAAAGTAAGACAGTACGCGGGGCAAAGAATTTAGAGAGACAGAAAGAACAAAAGAAAAAAATAATAGAGTGGGACTGGAAAATATGGATGAAGAATAGAGCGAAGCAGAAATGTACTCACATAAATAAAAGGATCATCAATTTAAGCGAATATAAATACAAATCAATAAGAAACAAAAGAAATAACAAAACGAATTGTTGGGAAACATTAGAAAAAAATAACAACAGTTGATATCAAATAACAAATAGATAATAAGTGAATCATTAATTGATGAAAAACAGCCAGTGGAGAATGAACATAGTAATTAAGAAAAATATGAAATTGAACAAAAGTAAGACTGTACGCGAAGAAATGTATTTAGATGAAAGAAAGATAGAGAGAAAGGACGAAAAAGAGAGGGAGAGAGAGAGAGACTGGAAAAATATAAATCAAGAAAAGATAGAAGGAGAAATATACAGACATAAAATAATATTCCAAAAGCAGCCAGTAGAGAATGAACGTAGTAATTTCAAAAAGGATCACAGTGAAAAAACTAACACAGTAGGCGGAGAAAAGAAATTAGACAGAAAGAACGAAAGCAAGTGAGAGAGAGAGATTGGAAAATATGGATCAATAAAATGGAAACTGACATAAAAACAGTATAGCAGATATAAAAAATTTCACTTCAACAAATCGAAAAAGATATTATTGATTGCACTAAAACCTAAGTAAAAATAAAAAATGGGCAGAGTAGAAAATCAGAAAACTAATATGTGAGGTAGATAGATTTATAGATAGTGACGGAGAAAAAAGAGAAAATAATACTTTTATTAAAAAAAAAAAAAGAAGAAAAAAAAAAGAAATCAGAAAACCATTATGTGAGATGCATAAATTTAGAGATAGTGACGGAGAAAAAAGAGAAAATAATACTTTTATTTAAAAAAAAAAAGGAAATCAGAAAACTAATATGTGAGGTAGAAAGATCCTAGTTTTAGTGAAGGAGAAAAAAGAGAAAGGAATACTTTTTTTTTAATCAGAAAACTATACCATTATAAAAAAAAACAATAAAAAGGAATCAGAAAACTAATATGTGAGGTGCATGAATTTAGAGATAGTGACGGAGAAAAAAGAGAAAATAATACTTTTATTTTTAAAAAAGGTTAAAAAAATAAAATCAGAAAACTAATATGTGAGCTAGATAGATTTAGTGATAATGACGGGAAAAAAGAGAAGGGAATACTTTTATTAAAAAAAAAAAAAAACAAAACAAAAAAAAAAAAAAAAAAAAACCTAATATGTGAGGTCAATAGATCTAGAGATAGGGGCGATAAAAGATAGAAAGTAATTCTATTATAAAAAATAAAACGATAGAAAACGCAACGAAATGTAAATAAAAATTATTTATTGAGCAACAATTAGAGATTATCGTACCACCAAACGTTTATGTGCTTTTTAGCTAAAAAAGGTTTTTGACATTTGAAGTATTTGATGAGGCGGAAGGCGGTCAAGTAATCCTTTATCCTTTTTATTTGCCGTTTCATCATTTCCTCAAATCGGGGTGGGGGGAGAGCCGAAAGTATTTGAGTTTGGAATAACATTGAAAAACAGAATTCAATTAATTCCACTGGAACTTCCCACTAAATAGTTCCGATCACTGACAACACTTCGGCCGCTTTGTATGGCATATTCAACAACAGAAACACACGTTCTACTAATTATTGATTTAAACACTAGTTGAACGCGTGGATCAATATTATACAACAATGCGTTTAACAATTGAATTTACTGCATGGGTGAAAAGCACGCACGTCCGCTTCATTTGTGATAGTTTAATCATAACAATTTCTTCCCTTGGGTGAAAACACGTGTCAGTTTAGAGTAATTGGCTATTGGCAAATGTAAAATACATTAAATTATTTCTCTTTGCGATCAATGGAATAATGAACTATTACGTTGGTTGTGTCTGATCAATTTGTTCAAACAAGCTTGTTATTTTAACCCGAATATTAAGAAATTTTGAAGGTTGTATTTTTATTTTAATAATTTTTATTTTATTTTATCGTTTTTAGTGCAAAATAAATATAAATTAGCATTCCCATATCACATCTCGGTGTAATAATGTATGAACCAATATTACCAAAAATTATTTTTTATATAACCAAACGAGCACCTCATCATTGATGACAGTTTTGCACCTCTCGGACACTAACTTCTCATCTCCACCCCACCTTTTGAATTTTTCTTCCTTGTTGCCATTCGTGACATTGATATTTTTGTTTCAACTAAAAGCCTAAACTAATTGAAATTTAAACAAATTTTGCAAACAACAGATTCTCGAATTTTTCCTCCTTTTGACCCTTTTTCAATCATCTTTTATCACTACCAGTGCCTTTAATAAATATTAATTAATTGAAAACTGTTAATTAGTCAATCGGATCAGGGTCTGTAATGGATATTAAACTGAAGCATATTTTCAAGAAAGCTCTCCGTAGCCATTTCAAATAGATTGCACAACATTTGAAAAATGGCAAAAAAGGAGGCAAAACCGAAAAGGTGGGGTTGAGATGGGAAGTTAGTGTCCGAGTGGATCGAGGTCACGATAGGTAAAGTGGTAGAGCAGCGGCGTATCCAGCCGAAGATCGAGGGTTCGAATCTCGCTCGAACTGACTTTTTTGACTTTTTCATCTGGACCAATACCTTTCATAAATGTAAGTTAATTTAAAAAAGTGAATTGGTCAATCGGACCTCGAACTGTAATGGATTGATGACTGTATTGAAAGGGTTCTCAGAGAGCCATATAATGGAAAATAATAGAATTTTTAATATTCAACAAATCCTTAGTCATGGTGCAAATTTCACAAACGACCTGGAGGGAACACGATGAAAAATAGCCACTATGATTAAAAAAAGTTGAAGTTGTAAAAAGTTAGAAATCCGATTTATCGCTTAAATATAAACCTCCAACATTCAATAACACATTGAGCTTATGGAAGTGCTTGCGAAGTTGAAAATTGGAGAAGGATGGAAGAAGAAAAAATGTATTCCGTGTACGCTCACATTAAAAATATTGGTCTCCACTGAACATCAACAACAAAGTTGGACTTCCATTTAAGCCAAATATTTAGAGCCCCACTGGGCACTCTCAACACGACAATGAAAAAGCTGATCAACAGGCAAGAAACGCTGCAAACCATCCACAAAGAACAGGTCAACTTCTCCTCCGTCCAGATGATATAGTCGCTTATGTTAAAAACATTATCAAACGAAAGTGGGCGGTAAGATGGAATGCCTGTAGAGATAGTATGAAAGAAATTAAGCCAGCTGTACATAAATGGCCAACTGAAGAGGTTGAGAGAAAAGAACTTGTAATTCTCTCTAGATTGCGAATAGGTCATAACAGGTTAATCCATAATAGACTTTTAATAGGCAACAACCTTCCAATTTGTCCTCGATGTACGCGAAGTGGAGAGCGCATCTTTTTGACAGTAAAACATATATTGGTCGACTGTCCCACTTTACAACCCTTTAGGCAAAGGCTCAACCTTTCCAGAGATTTACAGGACTTACTGGGTCCCCAGTGTTTCTTTCGAAGAGCGCTTTTCGGTTTTCTCAAATTTATTGGGATTTACAATGAAATTTAGGCCTTTTCCCATTTTAGCATTGAATGCCTGCTAATGTCTGCATAAGAGTTGTGCTTGCATGATTTCTTTTTTCAGAAGTTTTTGAGGCTGCCGGACCGGAAAAATAAAATGGAAGACAATAAAAATTGCGGGGTAATGCACTGCAATGCCCAATATCGCAATTTAAATAAGAAAAATAGCTCCTTCAAAAGAAAAAGAAAAAGAAATGTTTTGTGTTTTCTTTCTTATTATTGTTATGTAGAATATATGTATCATACTTGAATGGAAGAATAAAAGGATAAAGATGAGCCTATAATCACGCTGAGACTGTTCCTAGTCTGACTCCATTATTATTATTATTATTATTATTATTAGCCATAAAAGTCTATGGGGAAATTTTAATTTATGGAAAAAACAATTTTAATTTAAAAAAAAGAAACAGAAATAAATTTTATAATTTTATTAAATTTAATGCAATTTTGCCTTCCGAATTAAGAATTTGAAAAAGAAAATTGAAGCTTGGATGGCAATAGGATAAATTAGATTACGAGTGAATGTTTGGAGTCAGAGCATTATAGCACTCAGAAGAGATATAGCTAACCTAAAATAGAATGTTTGGATGTTAGGGAAAAACGTGCAATAAACAAGAATTTCCTCTCCGAGAAAAAAACCGAAGTTTCGAGGAATATTGGTGTAATAAGTGTGTGGAATGGAATGGTAGCAAAGGTACTAGGAGCTGGGGTTTGTGTGCCCCAGGCACTGCAGCCTTCTGGCTTATTGTACCTTCCTAGTTCCTTGGTTTAGTCAATAGACTCGATCCTTTTTCTCAGAAGTATCAAGTCATTGACTGTTATTGCTTCAATGTGGTTCTCTGAGTCGCTTTTATGCGTCAGAATGAACCACCATTGAGCCGTTGCTTCGCATTCGAAGATGATATGAGTGGCTGTTTCCTCCTCCTCATTACATACTCTGCAAATGGGATCAATATTATATATGCCCATGTTATGTAGATGTCTTCTCAGATGCCAGTGGCCGGTTAGTAGTCCTACCACTCCTCTGAGATTTGCCCTCTCCAATTGTAGCAGTGTTTTTGCCAGTTTAGATGAGGGTTGTTTTTATCATGAGTTTACAGTGTCTAGCACCGCTAGAGATTATCCATTTTTCTCTTTGTTTTATTGGGATCCATTCTGCGATGGAGGATTCTACGTTTGTTTTGGATATCCCAAGGATAGGCTCGGGGCTTATGTATGGTTTTGTGGATCGTCCTCTGGCCAGTCTGTCTGTTTCATCATTACCCAAAATTCCCCTGTGCCCTGGCACCCAGGATACCGTTACCTTGTTGTGTTTTCCCAGGTTTTGGAGATTTTGGATGCATTCACTGACTAATTTTGATGTAATCCTTGTACATAGCTGCCTGGCTGTCAATAAGTGTGTGACAGTGGTATATTGTGGAAGCTAGGACGTCCTTTTGTTAGCACAGTGTGTTTTGAAGTGTTTTTTCGTGAGGTGAGTTTCGACTGGATAAGTTTTTTTTGACGATTAGACTAGTCTGCCGGTTGCTAGTTTGTAGCACGCATTCCCTATTGGGAAGTGTGGGGCCTGAATCTCTCTAGAGGCTTGGTTTCAGGGTTGGGCAAGATTTTATTTAGTTTTTCGCTTGTATTTAAACATCTGTTTTTCAAATTCTCAAAATTTCCCAAACTCGCTTGAAAGGCCCTTTCGGCCCACGAGTAGGTCGAGAAGGCTTAGTTGAGATGAAGACTGGTCAATGGCACGATCTTCTGCTTGACACGCCACTGCTCTACCACTTGAGCTATCCTGACCTCGATCCACTCGGACACTAAATTCCCATTTCAACCGCACTTTTTGAATTTTCCCTACTTTTTGCCATTTTTTTTTTTCATCTCGACTAAAAATCTTAATTAATTGTAATTTATTAATTAGTCAAGCGGACCACGAAATTAGTGAATTTTTAAAAAATATTTCATTTTGTCCTCTCGAAACGAAACAATAATTTTTTACAGGGAATAAAAGTTGGAATGTAAAACATAGCTTTCCAACAACGTTCATAATCTTACCAGGATGAATTTATGCTTTCCATCTCATAAATCGTGGGGAGCCAAAAATCGCTAGCTGTACATCCACTTATTACTGTTCTGAAACAATTAATTCAACTTCCTCCTCATTGGTTTCTATAAATTAAATTATGATTTAGAATTAAAACCTAATAAATAATTCCAACCAAAATATATGTTTTACATTATTAAATGAAAAGCAATGAAATATTTTAAACAGTTTCAATTTTCATTTGTGATTTCAATTTGTTTTTGTAAGTTTGATAATGAAAAACAAAGTTTTGCGATGATACTGTTTTATAGCTGCAATCCGCGGTCGGAAGGGTCATAAATTCAGGCAAATGGTACTGCCCTGTTGAAATATTCCTCTTGGGAAAATATTATCCCTTGTTAGAGAGAGCTTTTGTTTATTTAATTACCGTGATTTTTAGGTTAACCGCACTCTTTCAACTATGTGCAATAAAATAGTTTTATTTCGTCTAAAATGTAACAATTCAAATGATGTCCCAAATGAAATTTAAAATATTCATGCGAAACATTGAACAACGGAGAAAAGTTCCTCACTCTAATCGTTGTTAAATAATTATTTAGTTATAAAATCATCGTAATAACATTTTCCGGGTGAATTGAATTGTAAATATTTTAATCTGAAGTATGGTTGAGGTGGGAAGTTAGTGAATCGAGGTCACGATAGCTCAAGTGGTAGAGCGGCGGCGTATCAAGCCCAAGATCGTGGGTTCGAATCCCGCTCGTGCCATTGACTTTTTATCTCAACTGAAAACCTTAAATAATTGTAAGATATTAGTTGGTCAAGTGGACAAAGAAACTAGTGAATTTATCTTCAGAATGCACCAGAAAATGTTAAGAATAATAAAAGCCTGTTTTTTATTATAAAAGAAGAAAATATTCATTTGTGAGATTTAAATGGATTTTTTTAAATTTCATAATCGCATTTCCTTTTTTTTTTAGCGAAGTTAAAGATTATAAATGTTAACAATTTTAGTTACTTTTTTCGTATAGGAATTGGTTTATGGCATGAAAAACCGCTGTCAGTAATTGTCAAGACTTCGCGGAGAATCACACCAGCAGTTTGGCATGGCAAATGGAAACGATTTCCTTCATGACAATGCGACCACTTTTTTCCCTTATTCACTGGAGCTGGAACGTGCTGCGTCAACTTTCATATTAATCAGCATAACGCATTCGGGTCTGTTGTCGATGTTATAATATGAAAAATATTTACACGTAGAATATAAAAAAAAATGTGTATATTTATATTCATAGAGAAAGTAATTTTTTTTTCATATACGACCGCGGTGGGAAAACAGATTTGAATGAAACTAATTCTAATGAAAAAAAGACGTAAATACAAATTACGGACACTCAGCATCATTGTGTGGTCTTGAAAAAGAAAGGAAATTTAGTTTCGACCTATTTCAAGGTCATCATCAGGGCTATATTAATTTTTTCACTTTATAAAAAACATATAGGTACCATTGGTTTAACTATCAATGTAACTATACAAAACCAGGTTAAATGTGTTTAAGGATTGAAACATTTAAGATTTTACAGGGGATGTCCAATTTCCTAGAAAATCGGACATGTTCGTAGTCTTGGGGCACGGCAGCGGACAGAAATCGCTGTTCCGGCACCTCAGGGGTATAGGGATTTGTAAATGTTTATAGTTCCGTGTGTTCGTGTTGTCTCTGTGCTTAACTTTATGTTAATTTTGTGGACTGAATGTATTTTTAGAGTTAGAGAAGGGTTGCTTATAACCCCGCGCCGAGGAATATCAGGTTCTGTGGTGTGTTGGTACGACGTCTGGAGCGTAAAAGTAATTTATTAGCGTGAAAGGATTGGGTTGCTTATAAACTCACTCCAAAGAATATCGAGTTCTCTGGGATGTGGGTACGACGTCTGGAGAGTAAAAGTGATTTATTAGCGTGAAAGGAAGTACTTGCTTATAACTCCGTCCCGAGGAATATCGAGTTCTCTGGGGTGTGGGTACGACGTCTGGAGTGTAAAAGTAATTTATTAGCGTGAAAGGAATGGGTTGCTTATAAACTCACTCCGAGGAATATCGAGTTCTCTGGGTGTGGATACGACTTCTGGAGTGTAAAAGTAATTTATTAGCGTGAAAGGATTGGGTTACTTATAAACTCACTCCGAAGAATATCGAGTTCTCTGGGGTGTGGGTACGACGTCTGGAGCATAAAAGTAATTTATTAGCGTGAAAGGAATGGGTTGCTTATAACTCCGTCCCCGAGGAATATCGAGTTCTGTGGGGTGTTGATACGACGTCTGGAGCGTAAAAGTAATTTATTAGCGTGAAAGGATTGGGTTGTTTATAGACGATAATGGAGTGGGTTTGACCCGTCACACGAGGATTATCGTGTACCAGACCTCTATGTTTGTATCAAAGAAAAAGAAGGAAAACACGGCTTCCCACTTGCCTGAAGGCACACAGTCCGGCGATGACGTCACTTGTTTGTCGACCCATAAACTCCCCATATATATATATATATATATATATGGAAGTATAAGAAATTATGGATTTACAAATTTGGCAACCTATGGAGTTAGTACATATATATATATGTACCTCTCCCAAGAGGCCTAATATTAACTGGAACTAGTAAAGCGCAAATAGATGGTAAACATTTTAGTGTTAAAGTTTGATTAGGGCCCTTTATACTCTTGACCTAACACCCAACCCCCACACGAAGAGTTTTCCAGGTTAAATGTTAGACATTAAACTGGCCGGTTTCTATCATTGTATTACAGTTTCCACCCGGTTTAACCAACCTAGTCCGAACTGTTCGAATACAACCAATTAACCCCAGACCGGCGGGGCCCGATACGGCCAATGATTATGCTTCGGGCTCAACTTCCATTTATATAAAATCTAAGATATTTTCGTGTATTGTTTTGACAAAATTGTATCAACTTTTTTATTTAAAACGCCCTTGAAATCACCCTTGAAATTTATACGAAAAAATAATTTTCATTTATATTATACTCAATTATTCTTTAATGACGTTTTATATTTTTTAAATTAACAAAACTATTTACTAATTATTATGTATTGTTATTACTGATCACTTTCTTACATAGACTGATCGTTGATTAAAAATTTAATTAATTTTTTGTTAAATCATAAATACAAATCCAGCTATACATCAATTTCAAACTTGCCTGGAGAAAGGAATTCGGCCGACGGATAATTGAGAAAACTTCTAGAGGATAATTAAATAATGTTCGAACGATAAACATTTAGATAATGAAAAATTGAGAGAGAACCGGTGGAAAGTGATTTTTTTTTTTTTTTTTTTTGTACAAGGCTTATTTACAACAGCTCACAAGTTAATTTAACTAAAAGCCTGAGGTAATTTATTAAACTTTTTTTTGTAAATTAAGCTAATAAAAACTGTAAGGGAAAAACCAAGTGCTAAAATATAGTGTAAATGCTGATTTCAAAGGAGTACAAACAAATCCAAAAATACAGATAAAAAATATTGAATTTGAAAAAAAAAAACGTTTTAATCCCATTACAATTAGCAATTAAAAAAAAAAGAAATTTATCGGGTTATCATTTAATCAACTATCACTTTTTCGTGAACACGCAGTAAGTACAAATTTTGATTGTTAAAATAATAAAATTTTCCCCCATTCGACAATTTGGGCACTCTCAACACAACACGCAAGAATGGCACAATTACACAGAAGAGAAACACTTTGAACCCTGAAGATGACCTCATTAAAGCTCGAAACGTGCCACGATAAAGGAAATGTTTTTCTGAAACCTACCTCACACCAGCCCGTATCTCAAGAGACGACACGCAAGAATAGCACAATTATACAGAAGAGAAACACTTTGAGCCCTGAAGATGACCTCTATAAAGCTCGAAACGTGCCACCATAAAAAAAAAACTTTTCTGAAACCTACCTCACACCAGCCCGTATCGCAAGAGACGACACGCAAGAATAGCACAATTACACAGAAGAGAAACACTTTGAGCCCTGAAGATGACCTCTATAAAGCTCGAAACGTGCCACCGTAAAAAAAAACTTTTCTGAAACCTACCTCACACCAGCCCGTATCGCAAGAGACGACACGCAAGAATGACACAATTACACAGAAGAGAAACACTTTGAGCCCTGAAGATGACCTCTATAAAGCTCGAAACGTGCCACGATAAAGAAAATACTTTTCTGAAACCTACCTCACACCAGCCCGCATCTCAAGAGACGACACGCAAGAATGGCACAATTACACAGAAGAGAAACACTTTGAGCCCTGAAGATGACCTCAATAAAGCTCGAAACGTGCCACGATAAAGAAAATATTTTTCTGAAACCTACCTCACACCAGACCGCATCTCACGATATCTCAATAATTATTGATTAACGGTCACTGATCTCTACACACTTAAATATTACTGTCAAATCCGACAAAATAATTAATCGACTGACATAACAACAATTAAGAAGAAAATACATGGAGAATAATAGTAAAAAAATATATTTTCAAATAATACATACTTATACAATTTACTTAATTTTTCAACTTCTAGAGCTTATTGGGAAGAATGTTCGAACATCTGTCCAACATTTTTTTCAGTATCGGCCACTTTTCACTCACAGGTGGTCGGTGTTTTGTTGATTGACTGTATATATACATAAACTTTTGTTCGACATATCACTGGAAAAGATAAATAAAAATTTTAAAAAATTCTTACCTTCTTTTATATATATAAAAGTGCTTCCAGTTATCCAGTTATTTATGGCATATCTTTTCCTTTTGTGAAAACATTTCAGATCCGTTATATGCACCAATAAAATCTGAATTTTCATACCAATAAATGAAAATTCTGCACTGGATTTGATGTGGCTACTTTTTTTCCCGGCGATATACGTTGTTTTACGTAATAATACATAACTCTTCAAGATTTTATCAAATCCAACGTTACCACAACTCATGACAAACTGAATTTATTTAATTTAGTAATATTTTGTGTCATTAGCAAGTGAAAAGAGCATGGAATAAAAAAAAATTCATATTAAGTAGGGTTTTAATTTTTATCCATTTAAAAAATATATATTTTATGTCATTCACTACGCTTCCAGTAGAGTAAGCCATTTGTTTTTATGAAGATTAAAATATTTACGATTCAATTGACACACCCACTGCTATTAAGAAAAAACTTTTAGAGTAACAGCCAGATAGTCAGCTATATATATAAAATTGTAATTTTTATTTATATTTTAATAAATATTAATAATTGTAAGATTCAGGCTTAAATACAATTTATGTAGGTCTTATTAATTTTAAAAAGAGATTTTTGATAAAAAGTGGAGGACCTCCAGGATGAGGTGGCTATACTGTTACAGTCCTTTGCCATCTGCAGAGTGAGACGGTCTTCAAGGAAAATGGCGATCGCCTGTAAAATCTTAAATGTTTCAATCCTTAAACACATTTAACATGGTTTTGTATAGTTACATTGATAGTTAAACCAATGGTACCAATATGTTTTTTATAAAGTGAAAAAATTAATATAGCCCTGATGATGACCTTGAAATAGGTCGAAACTGAATTTGCTTTCTTCTTCAAGACCACACTTTAAATTTTCAGAAAATTGTAGTATATCGTAAAAAAATACATTGGTACTTGGCCCGGGGAGGCTGGGACTTAAGGCCATTCCCTTTCCAGGCTCCGTGGGCAATAAACCATTGTTTTTTTTTTTCAGATTGGACAATTTCGCTGTTTTCTTTCATTCTAGCAGATTATTCATTCCGTTTTTATTGCAGTGAGAAATCGAGTTGTAATAAATCCTCTGGATGCGCAGAACTAGTGGAATCGAGTGTCTCTGGCTGTTATCTGTTTTGACTGCTTGTTCGATCCCGGCTATTAAAATATGCCCGGGGATAAATTGTTAAATTTGGTTAGGGTCAGAGATGGAGCATCTAATATGAATTTTAAATTTGCATTGAAATATAAGAACAATTCACTAATTGTCGTGATCCAGTTGACTAATTAATACCTTTCAATTAATTAAGGTTTTTAGTTGAGGTAAGAACCTTTTGAATTTTCCCGCCTTTTTGCATTGAAAAAGGTGGGGTTCAGATTCGAAGTTAGTGTCCGAATGGATCGAAGTCACGGTACCTCAAGTGGTAGAGCAGTGGGGTATTTCGTCGAAGGTCGTGGCTTAAAATCCCCCTCGTGACACTGGCTTTTTTTTATCTCAACCAATAATTTACTTAAAAATTAATTAGTTGAAAGATGTTATTCGGTCAATCAAATCAAGAAATCTAAAAAATTATTTATAGGTCTATTCTTACATGAAATAGTCATTGTTTTATATATTTATTTATTAATAACTTATTTATTTTCTTCTTCTTCTTGTTATTATTATTATTATTATTACTAACGGCTAAGGTCATTTCACGCCCCAACATCCAAACATTCTATTTTAGGTTAGTTATAGTCTTCTGAGTGCTATAAAGCTCTGACTCCAAACAATCACTCGTAATCTAATTTATCCTATTGCCATCCAACCTTCAATTTTCTTTTTCAAATTCTTAATTCGGAAGGCAAAATTACATTAAATTTAATAAAATTATAAAATTTATTTCTGTTTCTTTTTTAAAAATTGAAATTATGAGTTTTCTTCCATAAATTAAAATTTCCCCATAGGCTTGTATGGCTAATAATAATGGAGTCAGACTAGGAACAGTCTCAGCGTGATTATAGGCTCATCTTTATCCTTTTATTCTTCCATTCAAATATGATAACTAATTCTACATAACAATAATAAGAAACAAATTGTTATTATTTTTAAATGGTAAATGTTATATGTGAAATGTCTAGGGTGATAAATTTCTGAAACGAAAGAACATTACTTTAGGATAATTCATAAGCCATTGGCATCGATGTTGTGTGAGATTGATAAGAAGTTGTTATCTCCCTTGGGAGTCTGCGTTGAGTTAGCCCGTTCGATTTGGACCACATGTCCGAACTGGCTGTAATTTATTTTTTCGAATAGTATTTCAAGTAAGTTTTTGATTTATCATTATCATTTTATATATGTAATCTGTATGGGAAAACTAAGTATAATTAAATGTAGTCCTGAGGACAGTGTCAAATACAGCCGAAAGCTTGAGAGCAGAAAAAAAAGTTATGGCTCCCTGGTAAATTTACTTCAGTAAAGGTGATAGGTTGTGGTTATGGTTTAACTTTATTTTCCAAAGATTGCTCCATTTTTCAATAGTTAATTTCTGGTATTGGAATATAAGTACAAGAAATTATAAGAAGAATGGTGACACGTGCTGTATTTATCGGCATATGTGGTGGTAGGCACATTCATTTAAAAAAATTAATTTCAATTTGCCGATGGGTTTGTCAATCGCGTTCCCTTTTTTTCTTGTTCGCTTGTAACAGATAAACTCGTGTCTGTCCCGGTATATGCGTTATTTTAAGGTGGAGAAAGAATAGGTTAAAGGGCTGAATAAATCTACTCCTATGGGGCCATAAACGAATTTCTTGGCGTGGCAGCGCGTTGATAGGGTCCGCACTATAATTCAGACCCCCGCCTCGATAAACGGGCCCCGGTCCCTCAACGCTTTCTACGACGGAACATCATTTTCGTACTGTTTACAACCACTTCCGTCTGTGTACAAAGAGTGAAAATGGTTATTTCCTCTTTCAAATGGGAAATTGGGAAATAAGATTTTTTTCACCTTACCCTATGCAAAAATGACAGGGCAAGAATAAAAAAATATATCCGTTGAAATTTATTCATATACATAAAACATAACGTCATATTTTCATATAATATAAACAATAAAATGAACAATAAATTTAAACCGTTATAAAATCAACAATTTTCAGAAAAAAATTATGATAATAATACTAATTATATTGATTTAAATGTTAAAAATATTAAATTCAGTAATTTCGTAATCCGCTTTACCAATTAGTACATTTGAATTAATTAAGTTTTTTAGTTGAGATAAAAAAGTCACTGTCACGAGCGGGATTTGAACCCAAGATCTTTGGCGTTGTGTCAATTCATTTTTTTAATCTAAAAATTTCTATAATTGTAAAAATTCATTTGCCGAATCAAGAATTTTCTAGCAGTGTAGAAATTCATTTTTTTAATCTAAAATTTGTTTGCGTTGTATAAATTTATTTTTTTAATAAAATTTTCTAGTATTGTAAAAATTCATTTTTTTAATCTATAATTTTCTAGCATTGTATAAATTCGGTATTTTAATCAAAACATTTTCTAGCATTGTATAAATTCTTTTTTTTTAATCTATAATTTTCTAGCATTGAATAAATTCTTTTTTTTTAATCTATAATTATCTAGCATTGTATAAATTCATTGTTTTTAATCTAAAATTTTCTAGCATTGTAGCATTGTATGAATTCTTTTTTTTAATCTAAAATTTGTTTGCATTGTATAAATTTATTTTTTTATCTTTAATTTTCTAACATTGTAGAAATTCATTGTTTTTAATCTAAAATTTTCTCGCATTGTATGAATTCTTTTTTTACATACGATTTTGTACCATTGTATAAATTCAGTATTTCAATAAAACATTTTCTAGCGTTGTATCAATTCTTATTTTTTTATCTATGATTTTCTACCATTGTATAAATTCAGTATTTCAATAAAACATATTCGAGCATTGTATAAATTCTTATTTTTTTATCTTTAATTTTGTATAATTCTTTTTTTTAATCTATAATTTTCTAGCATTGTATAAATTCTTTTTTTTAATCTATTATTTTCTAGCATTATATAAATTCTGTTTTTTAATGTATAGTTTTCTAGCATTGTATACATTCTTATTTTTATCTTTAATTTTGTATAATTCTTTTTTTTTAATCTATAATTTTCTAGCATTGTATAAATTCTTTTTTTTTAATCTATTATTTTCTAGCATTATATAAATTCTGTTTTTTAATGTATAGTTTTCTAGCATTGTATAAATTCTTGTTTTTTATCTTTAATTTTCTAGCCTTGTATAAATTCTTTTTTTAATCTATAATTTTCTAGCATTGTATAAATTCATTGTTTTTAATCTAAAATTTTCTAGCATTGTATAAATTCTTTTTTATCTATAATTCTCTAGCATTGTATAAAATCAGTATTTTAATCATACATTCCCTAGCATTGTATTTTTTTTAATTTAAATTTTTTTAGCGTTAAATATATTCTTTTTTTAATTTGCTATCCTTGCATATATTCTTTTTTATCTACCATTTTTTAGCATTGTAAAATTG
>CM077114.1:15141363-15156771 GCA_039619505.1 Cimex hemipterus | reverse complement strand
AAAGAAGGAAAGTCAGAGGGAGAGGGAAAAAATGACACTGATAAAAAATAAGACAGTAAAATTAGAGACGGAACGAGAACGAAAAAGTGAGACATTGATGGAGAGAAAGAGAGAGAGAGAGAGAGAGAGAGAGAGAGAGAGAGAGAGAGAGTGAGACAGAAAGAAAGATAGATTACAAAGAGAGAATAAGAGATATACAAAGGATATGCACACTCTATTTAAGATAACTAAAACAACTAAAAAGGAAATAACAACACGAGAAAAGAAGAGTTAGGAGAGAAAGATAGGTAGAAAGGTAGAGATAGATGCAAAGAAAGAAGGATCCAAGTAAATTAAATAGGAGAAAATTTATGTTTAATAGAAAACAGAATATAGATTGTTGTGTATAAGAAATAACCATAGATCAGTTATCAACAGAGACATTTATAAGTGAATAATAATAAAAAATACACAGTGGGCAGTTATAAACAGAAAAGCAGTGAGTGTGAGCCTGGAAAACAGAATATAGAAATGAGTTACTCAACTCAGTAATTTCTTTTCATGGGAATAAAGAGAGATAAAACAATCCTTAATTTCAACTGTTTTCATTGCCTGAATATTAGGTAAAACTCTTAAAAGTTATAAACTTTTTTTGTTTCTACAAATCGGGAAAAATATACCTGATTGATTCATTCACAAAATCTCCATTTTATGTCAGGTATAAAAATTGGGAGTTTAAAGGTCAACAAATTCGTACATTTTACATACATTTGCCATTATATAATACGATCCTAGATATACTTTTCAAAATTTAATTTAAAAGAAAATTGGCTGCAATAAATAAAATAACCTTGACCTACATAAAAAAATTAAAAACACCCGGGAAATCGTATTTTTTTAATTATACATTTTAAGTTTTAAAAAGGTTTTCACGGTTTGTATTACCCAGTTGGTCGCTATGAAACTTGCCTAATATTTTTGGACGGAATGTGACCCCCCCCCCCGAAAAAAAAACTTACAGCAAAAATGGTAATCCCACTTTTGTAGCATCTTAGATAATCGATATAGTTCGGAAATAATTTATATTCTTCTACCACCATCATTAATATATTTTTTTAAAAATATTTCGAAGACCTTCAGACAAATGTTTTAACAAATGACAACCATCCTAAAACATCGTGTATACAAAGCAAACGCCTATTTTCCCGGATTTCAGCAGAAACCACCTGTTAACCGTCGAGAGAAGTGGGAATATAACCTGGTCAATACATTCTTTACCTAACCATGAGGTTCGATCATGTGGAAACGTCGGTCCATAACTTTTTACGAACTGTTCCATCATTAACCTTTCTTTGCAGATCATATGATGAAATTTTTACTCAATAAAAAGAAAGGGCTTGGTGATTTTTCTTCTCGGTATGGATAATCTAAAAATATTGATAACATTAAACAGCAAATCACCATTATTTTATGTAGAAATTTAATGACAAAATATACTTTATATATGATAATTAAAAAAATATCAGTTCGTATTTCTGGGAACTTTTATGCTTTTAAGAAGTCTGATCTTCTAAAAACGAAGGGTAAGGATTTTAGTATTTTGGATTAAGTTTGCTTTTAACGCACTCTCCGAGATGCACGCCATTAAGAGGGATTGTCTTTGTGACAGGTTTTTATTTATTTATTTTTTTTAATTTTTTTTACGAGGGTTCGTAACGGCAAAAGTCATATAAACCCTCACGGTGCCCGTTTTTTTGAAAAAAAGCCCATTTGTAAGTATGTCGGGTTCGAATGCAGGGCCGTTGGATTCGAACCCGGGACCTTGACCTTACAGTGATGAGCGCTGTGTCAAAGACGAAACCTCGGGGCCACCGACGCCCCGTGACAGTTCTTTAAAATTGTAAAATAATAAATATTACAAAAAGTATTGTGTTTTCCGTGATCTTGATCGGTATGGTCGTGTCGATTTTAATTGTAACACGGATTATGTTAATTTTATCAAGTAAGAATGGAAAGAACGATTTGCTGTTTAACCAATGATCGTAAAAGGATGAAATCATGAATGTATTTCTCTTGTAAAATATCCGATTTAATATATTTTTAAGCAGTTCTCTTCCGAGCCTAATCAAACCTCGCCTTCCCGGACCAGAGGGAAAACAACTTTCGCGAGCTTTTTGCCATAATAGATTCTGCGGCGGTCGGGAAATCCCTCGCGTCGTTTTATGGGGGTTTGGCATTTCACCACCATCCGGGCAACAGATAGTGGACTCCATTTGTCTCCGTGGGCGGGGGCTCTTTGTGTCGCTCTGGACGGGGCATTAAGAGATCGGCCTGCGGCCTAAAGAAAACGAGTTAAAAGAACCGGGAAAGTAATTTTCCCGGATTCCGTACCAATTTGTTCCCCTTTTTCACCGACGTGCCGGAACTCCAATTTAATATTTTTTTCTTTTTTTTTTTTTAAACCCTCAGTTGCGCTCATCCGCCCATCGTTGAGTGTGGTGAATTTAAAATGGCTTATACCAGTGTCTATGGGTCGGAACCCTAACTTCTAAAATCTCAACTTCAGAAATAACATAGCATTATTTTTTTTTTGTTTGATAAAGAGAGATTTTTATTAAAACCCATCTCCTAAACGCAATTCAACGGAAAACCAACAATACAATGAAAAATATTTTTCATTTAATTTAAAACCCTAAATAAGAAATATAGTTTTGTTGTCAAAATTTTCGCGAAAATAGGAAAGAGAAGAAAAGTACATGAATGAGAAAAAAGTGGACGACAGCCATAAACAAATAGTGTCAGCGATATAATTTAAAAAAAATAAATAAAAAAGCATTACACCACAGAAAAACCCTAGCTACAAGCTAATTTTTTGAAGGGGAAAGAACAACAATTACATTTTTTAAATTAAAGGCAAAACAAAATCATTGATCCTGAAGCTGTTCTAAAATATTAAAAAAATGGAACTCACCAAAAACAAAAATAAACCTTCTAAATAAGAGTGAAACAGGAAGAAAGCAATGAGTAAAGAGGTGGAAAGAAGGGAGAGTTAAATAGGTTGAGTTTGAGAGGGTTGAAAAGAGATAGGATCAGATAATGGCGTGTTTTAAAGAATGTAATAATAATAATGTTACAAATGTTTTTTTTCAAAAACACTATCTCCCCAAGGGTTGATAAAGGAGATGTTATAACTTCAGAAGAATTACAAATTAATGACGACAAGAAGCAGAAAAATATTACATTAGATAGGGAATTATGGAGAAAGAGCATTGTGGGGAAAGGGACGAGAAAGATTGAACGAGAAAAGTGTTTATGGAATATTAAGTAATGAGTAAGAAACTCCACTGCTAATGCTCGAAAATATAATGGGTTTGAATCTGAATAGAAGTGAAAGTGGAAAAACGATTATCAGAAAAACTCCCAGCTGTCAGACAAGTTCACATCACAAAAAATGTGTTAGTAAATTGCGGTATAAAACGTTAGTACTGAGAAGAAATTAATGATCAATTTAGTCGACGACATAGTAGAGATGTAGTGAGTGTGAGATAGACAAATCATAAAAATTGGGTAAAATGACAGAGTGTAAAGGATAAACGAATTGTAAAAAGGATGGCAAGAAAAAATACAGGGAAACATTTAAGAATTTGTGTTTTAAACCTACATATTTTTAAATATATTGTATATATTTTTAAAATGAAAAAAGCTATTTCAAAAAGTAATATATTTATCCATCATGAGTGAGAGAAAGTTGTGAGAAAGAGAAAAAAAAGAAATGGTGTGATTGAGGATAGAGTGCGAAAGATTGACTGTGAGAGAGAAGCAGATAAACAGAGTCAGAAAAAGAAAGGAAGTGATTGAGGAGAGTAAGAGAGAGTTAGTGAGAAGTGGAGAAAAAATATTGAGAGAGAGAGAGAGAAAAAAAAGGGGTATGATTGAGAAGAGAGTTAGATAGACGGACTGTGCGAGGGAAAAAAATTATGAGGGACAGAAACAGAAACGCAGTGATTGAGGAGAGTAGGAAAGAGTGTAAGTAAACAGAAAAAAAAGATTGAATGACACAGAAAAGAAAGGGAGTAGTTGAAGGAAAATTGTGTCAGAGCGAGTGAGAGAGAAAAGGAAAGAAGTGAGAGAGAGAGAGAAAGAGAGCAAACTAGAAAGGGAAAGAGTGGGGAGAGAGATAGTGAGGAAAAAGAGAGAAAGCAAGATCTACGCAATGCAACATAAAACAGAAAAAGTTGAATACGAAATGACAAGAAAATAAAATTGATTAGAAGGACTGAGAGGGAGAAAAAGAAAGAAAGAGAGATAGAAAGAGAGAGAGAGAGAGAGAGAGAGAGGGAGAGAGAGGGAGAGAGAGAGAGTGAGAGAACGTGAGTGGGTAATAAATTACATAATAAATTACACGGCGCAAAATTCTTTAAATCTGCAATATGGCCAAGCCATGATGGTTTAGCTTAATCTTACAGCCGTGAAAGTGGATCGAATCTCTCTATTTTTCATTATTTCTCTTTATACTTTTTTTTAAATTTCTTTTATACTTCCTATTATTCTCCTAGTTTTACAAGAGAAAGAGAACGAGAGAGAGAGAGAGAGAGAGAGAGAGAGAGAGAGAGAGAGAGAGAGGGAGAGAGAGAGAAAGCAAAGGAGAGAAAGCAAGATCTACTCAAAGCAACGAAAATAAGAAAAAACGGAATTCGAAATGACAAGAAAATAAAATGATGTAGAAAAAGTGAGAGGTAAAAAAGAAAGAAAGAGAGAAAGAGAGAGAGAAAGTGTGAGAGAGTGAGAAAAAGAAAGAACTGGGAGAGAGAAAGAGAGAGGGAGAGAGATAGTGAGAAAAGAGAGAAAGCAAGATTTACTCAAAGCAACAAAAACCAAAAAAAAAATGGAATACGAAATGACAAGAAAATAAAATGGTGTAGAAAAAGTGAGAGGGAAAAGACGAATGAAAGAGAGAAAGAGACAGAGAGAGAGTGTGTGTGAGAGAGAGAGAGAGAGTGAAAAGTTTGCTCGTTTGTGCACAAGATAGAAAAAGTGCACGGAATAAATAAAAACGTAAAAAAGTGGTAAAACAAAAACGGATACAGAGATTTTCCAGAACAGAAATTCATTTTACACGAAAGAGTCTTGAGAAATTTGCAAAAACATCATTTATTTCTAACATTAACTCATTCGAAGTATTGTTATTTTTGGAATGTTTTGTAATGAATATGTGGTTGTTAGAGTGTGTCTTGTTGATGTTCGTTTACAAACGCCACCTCGTCATAACGGGCCATTCCAATGAGATGAGTGTTTAGAACATTCCTGTTGCACTTAAAAAAACCTCATCAAATCTGCACATTCTTTGGCAAAATTTCAAACAGAGAAAACATTAAAAAAACGTGGACGAAAGAACGAATCGAGTAGAATAAGGAAGTGTATAAGTTCAAAAGTTATAAATAGCTTCGAAAAAGCGGAAAAACGCAAAGCATGTTTAAAACATTACGAAGAATAACATAAAAAATTGTTGAGAACTTCCAGCATAGTTTGTCTTTCAATTATTTAACTTCAAATTAATAATTAGCATTGTTGGCAAAGGATGGAATCCTCCTTTGCCAACAATGCTAATTATTAATTTGAAGTTAAATAATTGAAAGACAAACTATGCTGGAAGTTCTCAACAATTTTTTATGTTATTCGCAGTGTGTATTTTTCTTATACAACTGTCGGAATGTTGTATTTCTTATTTCTGTTTAATTATTTGTACAAACTAGATTTATTCATTTTTGAAGATATAATTTAAAAACCACTCCGGAATATTTTAATTATGGTTGATATATTTTCTTTTCAGTTTCTCTTTTTCTTGAAATTTTATATACTAACATTCTTTGAAATTAAAGTTTCTTCTAGCATATTTTATAATACACAGACAATTTTTGTGTGATCATTTTCCCGCAATCGATTTTTCTGTTAACTAATGTCAAATTTATTCAAATCTACGTTCATCGATGTGTTTTTTTTAAGTTGCGGTAAAATTTTATTGTTTTATTATTATTACAAATATTAAGGAAAAATTGGACGTTTAGTTCACGGCAGTGATAACACCTATCCGCGAAGACCGAGCTGTGTTGCAGGTATGGTAGACCCACAGCGCCGTCCATTCACCCCAAGTTGAATTGCTTCCGTTTTAGACATGATATATAATTTATTAAGGTTAATAAAAAATAGGTACTAGTTAATTATTCTTTGTAACAAAGTGTAAAAAATAAAATTTCTAAATCTTTTAAAAAAACGATTAAACGAGAAACATAAAAAAAAAACACCGTTTCAAATTGAAAAAAAAATCATAGAAGGAATTACGAAACGAAACAAAAAGAATCAAAAGTGAATAACAAAGTTTTAATGAAGTTAGTCCGTTTGATTTTCTAGCACAAGTTGTGTGTAAAAAAAAAAAAAACAGCGAAGAACATTTCAACTTGTGTTTAAAGGTCGAGAAAAAAATTCTCTTTACCACCGAAATAGTTTTGTATTTAAAAACAAACTTTCCGGCCAGGATGAAAGCTTTGTTTAATTCAGTTGAAAAGGATTGTTTAAACAAGTTTTATGTATAGTGTGTATTATTTGTTTCTATTTCAGTACAATCTATTCAATTTATATTGTTTTCTAAATGACATTGCCAACAGTTCTTTTAAAAAACTTAATTTACGTTGTATCAAAGAGTTATATGAATATATAAATTACATTTTCACAAAATACATTTGTTAATGTGGTTTTTAATTTAAAAATTTTTAATTAAACAAAACGTTATTTAGTTTTCTTTAAATCTGAGAAAAAATTTTCTTTCTGTCACGTTCACTTTAGAGTTAGATCATAATATTTTTTTTCCTTTTTGGAAAGGTTAATGTTTAAAAAACCCATTTTTTAAAGAAAAAAGTTACGATAACGTCTTCAACACAGAAAAATAGCTAATGAAAAAACAATTAATAAGGGTTTTACTGAAATATGTTTCTTATATTTTATAAAAACGTTCATAATTTTTTTTGTAATTAAGATGGTTTACTCCAAGAAAAATTATTACTTTGACATTGAAAAAATTGAATGTTTACCTCTACAAAGGAGATTTTTTCGTACTGTCATGTTCGTCCTAGTTGAAAAATACGTCGCTTTTTATGGTATACTTTCTCAATAAATTACCATTTATAATTTATATTTAGAAATTGTATGTTTGTTTTGTATGAAGATATTTTAAAAATAGGGTTGCTCTTAGGGGAAAAAAGGTGTTTTCTTTTCGAGATGTGTTTCAGGATGATTTTTTATTTGTGTAATCATAATTCATTTTCAAATAGATATACGTTTAACTTATTTTTCAAAATTTTTCACTATATTATAATTCGAAACTGAAATCTCTTTTAAAAAGTTTGTATTACTTGAAATATCTATCTTTGTTCGAACGTAAACAGAGTATAGAAATAAGTATGATTTTTATAAAAATAAAAACGACACTAAATCGACTGTTAACTCAAATTTAAGTGAGATTCAGAAAATGGAATCCTGTATACAATTGAGGATTTAAATTTTTTGAATAGATAATAAAGTTTCGATACAAAATAAATGTTTCTTTTCGTGAAATACTTATCTCGTATGTTTGCCGAAAAATAACAATTTTTTCTCAGCAAAAATTAAAATGCAGATTTATTAAACTGTTAGAAATTAGTAGAGAGTTTTTAATTAAAAAAAAAAATAAACATCCTACCTATCCTGATGACTGGGGGCAGCGCAGCCGATAGAATCGCCGTATGCAACAACAATGTTATTAGGACGAACGACATCCCGAGTATCAGGGCACTCCGACCCGGCTGAAAAGAATCATGGGGTGGCGAACTGCGAACTGCGATCTACGAACGTGGCCTGGGGGCGGCGGCGCGAGGGAGACGCGGACTCGACGGAGAGCCGAGACCAACTGGGCCAGTCGGCCGCCCCCACCGCCTTCGCTAAGCCACCCCCCTCCCACGATAATAGCCGAAGGCCTTCTTTATCCATCAGTATCTACCACGGCCCACAATTTGAATTTTTCTAGTACCAACAGATTTTTTATGGTGTTCTAACAATTCTATGTCATCCTTCAAATTCCAAATCCATTTTATTAACTACTTTTAATATACTGGTTGTTCAGCTACTCGTTTTATAATAAAAACTTTGCCAGTAGATTCTACATTCAAACAGGGACCAAAAAGTCCTAATTAACTATAATCCGAATCTCAACAGCTTCAGTGTTATTTCAATTTTTCTGTTTTTTTTTTTTTTTTTTTTTTTAAGATTTCACGACCTTGCTTCAAATAAACCACGCTAACTCCAAAACTGAAATATTGTCGGCAAATCGGTTTACATAATTGAAAACTACGTTAAATTTGTAATAAAATTTTATTATTACTAAACTTGTAAACCTTCCTTAAATAAACATTTTAGTAGCTAGAAGTTTGAAGAATTTTTTTTTACAAAGTTGAAAAAAGTACTACGGTGATTCTAAACTTTCATTTCCAAACAGAGAGGATAAAATTTCAGAAACGATACTGCATTCAATATTATTTTTAGTGCTGCAATTGCTTTTTTAATAAATATTTTCAAAGATGAAAAAATCGATGAAGGAAAAGAAAAAACTCGTGGTTGACGGTGAAAAGATTAATAATAATTAAAAAGCCTTATAGAAATTTGAATAAATTTTTTAACCTTTTTAAATTTTGATTCGAAATTCTCTTCACCTGTTCATTAAACCAGCGAAGCCTGAAGATAAAATTTATAACAGTGTATTCTTCGTTCGAAAAAGTAGCCATTGTGTAATAAGATATCACAAAGATAAGTATTGTAAAATCGTTTTGAATCTTAAAACTCGTTTATTACGAAAAATAATAATACAATAATTCCTTAATCAAATTTGGGAAATAGTTAACACTTGCACTATTTCCGTATCGAAACCAAGTTAAAAAAAATTAATAAATTCATTCAAAATTCCTTTAAGTTTTTTTTTTTCACTTTGCCAATTCGCCAGCCTAGGTTATTCCTTTCCTACATTAATTACTTCATCTTCGTAAAATGTAATTCAAAACAAAATAACACCAATGAATATTTATTGGAATTTATAATGAGATTTAGGCCTTTCCCCAAATTTTTATTCCGTTGAATGCCTGCTAATGTTCGAATAAGAGTTGCGCGTGCAAGATTTCTTTTTTCAGATTTTTTTGAGCCTGTCGGAGCGGAAAAATGAAGTGGAAGAAAATACAAATTACGGGTTGATATACTGCAATGCCCAAAATCGCAATTTAAATAAGAAAAATAGCTTCCTAAAAAAAAAGAAATGCTATTGTGTTTTGCTTTTTCCTATTTATGGCCGGGTAGTTTAAAGGGAACGATTGCTCCTTCTTTTCGGGCGTGATTATCCCCTAGAGGCCGGAGATCAGTCTCAAAATCAAAGGAATTTCAGCTTGGAATAAATTAATAACACAATGATAGAGGGACACATCTGTTTGTATCTTAGATGAAAATGTATGTTCTTATGAAATCGAAAACGTTATAAAAAAAAAAAATAAAACATAATTGAACAGAAGATGATTCTTGGTTACAAACTAATAATTACACATAAAGGAAACAATTCAGGCCTGGAGGGCAAAAAACGAAAATATTGATTTTTAAATAAAAAATAATGGAAAAAAGGCCAAACAGAACTATAAATCAAAGTGTGTGACTCACAACAGAAATAAATTTTATAATAAGGAAATAAAAACGATACTGATCTGTTTTGATGGGCTATCAGCTGGCTATCAACTATTTTTTCTACTATCGGTCTATTCGCAATGCCTAGGCTAGACTGAACTCGTCTATCCTTGCCTCTATCATGGAGGGGAGAGCCAGGGCATAAATTGTTGTCATATATTGTTACATAGAATTTGTTTATTTATCATATTTTAACGAAAGAATAAAAAGATAAGGATGAGGCTATACTCTTGCTGAGGCTGTTACGAGTCTGACTCCATTATTATTATTAGTCATACAAGCCTATGGGGAATTTTTAAATTATTGAAAAAAATCACAAATCATAGAAACAAATTTTATTAAATTTTATGTAATTTAAAATGGGAATTTGGCATACATTTGGCCTTCCAAATTAAGAATTTTAAATAGAAAAATTAAAGCATGGATGGCAATCAGATATAAATTAGATTACGAGTGAATGTATATAGATTACGTTTTTTGAAATATTCTGGTCTCAAGATTTGGAAATTGTAGATTAGTAACACCTGTAGTAAATTTTTCAAAGTTTCCTCTACTAAAACCCTTATTTCATGAACGTTTACAAGTTTAGTTTTTTAATCACGTCTCTTTGGAAATTTGGGCTAGTTTTCAGTGTCATCGACTGATTTGTTGAAAACCATCGAGTTTTGGATTTATTATTGTTTTTTTGAAGCAAGGTCGTGAAATATAAAAAAATCAGATAAAGTTAACTGCTCAGATTCGAAGATATTTTGGCAGGTTCGAAAACAATAAAAGGTTCAGGGACATTAGGTTGGCCAAATAGTCTGTCTTTTCGTCCTTTTTGCCCTGCGTGCCCTGGTACCCAGACTAGGCTAATTTTGTTATTTTCCCCAATGTCTCATTGTAAGGCAGTCGCAAACTCTATACTTGGACGGACTGACTTGCTATTCTTCTATTGACAATCCCGAGCCATTTGATTTTCTTGATTGTTCAACACAATTTCTGCTTGAAGTGAGATATTGTCCAAGACTGATATGGATTCCATACGCTTGGCACCTCCTGAACAGTACTGAGTTTTGGGGCCATCTTTAAACCAGCAGTGTTCGGCATAACCTTTTTCCAAGTTTGAACAACAATGTAGTTTTGTTAGACATTTTTTGTCGACACTAAATTTAGGGTCACTTAATCAACAAGCAAATCCAGAGTTCTCTCTATTGAATCCTCCCTCAAGGGTAGGCCGCGGTAGCCGAATAGTTAGAGTGAGAGACTCTCGGGTAGTAGACCCCGCGGTCGTGGGTTCGATCCCAACCGTCGCCTCTGGAATTTTTCTGACGCCTAAGGGGACCGGTGGCCGCAATTAAAAGAAATTGACATGGCACTCATCAATGGAAGGGGCGGGAATGTATCTCAGCGACCCTGAATCTGGTCCCAACCCCCCAAAAAAACACGAATACGCAATAAATAATTACATTAGTCTGGTTAGATATGCAAAGTTCATGAGGCCATTAAAAAAAATAATTTCAATTTGTTTGTTACAACGTTGATATACGCCAAAAGCACGCTGGGTCAAACTAAGATACGCATATCTAAAGAACGAGCATCTCCAGACAGACCTACTAAGTTTATATTGTAAAAAAAATCCGGAATCAGCCAAGAAGATTAGAAAAATTATATGTAATTATGGTTAAATTAGGTTAAGTTCCCTAGTTTTCATTGATCTCTTGACCAATTAATATCGTTCATTTTATTAAGGTTTTTAGTGGAGATAAAAAGGTCAGTGTCACAAGCGGGATTCGAACCCAAGATCTTCGGCTATATAGGCCGCTACTCTACCACTTGTGCGACAATGACCTCCATCCACTCGGACTCTAGCGTTCAATCTCAACCCCACCTTTTGAATTTCAATCCCGCTTGTGACACTGATCCTTTTTCTCTCGACTAAAAACCTTAACTAATCGAAAGATTGGTTACGCCGACCATGAAAACGTGTGAATTTAATAAGTTAGAATA
The DNA here is from genome assembly GCA_039619505.1 of Cimex hemipterus. Classification (NCBI taxonomy): domain Eukaryota; kingdom Metazoa; phylum Arthropoda; class Insecta; order Hemiptera; family Cimicidae; genus Cimex; species Cimex hemipterus. Next base: position 15,145,056 of record CM077114.1, on the reverse strand, counting down.
AAGTATAGCTTCACTAAGGCCATTTCATTTGTGGCCGCGAATCAAATAGTTTACACGAAATTTGAAAAATGGCAAAAAGGAGGGAAAATTGAAAAGGTGGAGTTCAGGTGGGAAGTTAGAGTCGGAGTGGATCGACGTCACGATGCTCAAGTGGTAGAGCAACGGCGTATTTACTGTTCCAAAGGTTAGAAGATTTGACAAATTATATGTATTGGGTTGTTCGGAAAATAATGCAGGATTTTAAGTTTTCATTAAAAAAAATCTATATAAAATATTCTGTTTACGTTTACAGGATTACTCATTTGTATGAATGTCAACACTTATTAATCCTCTTCCAAATGATATTGTTTGTTTACCTCTGTAGCATTCCGCTACATGGAAATAATTCAGTCATCCTTATAATGTCAAAGCGAGAATTTCGTACGATTTTCTTTTACGAGTTTAAACTCGGCCGAAGCGGAGCCCAAACGGCTAGAAACATTAACCAAGTCTGGGGCGAGGGTTGTGTTAATGAGTGCACTGTGCAAAGGTGGTTTAAAAAATTTCGGGAGGGAGATTTCAGCCTTGAAGATGAAGAAGGTCGTGGAAGGCCTTCCTCTCTTAATGATGATGTTCTGCGATCAGTGGTGGAAGAAAACCCCAAAACAACTGTTCGAGAACTTGCAGAGCAACTCAAAGTCAGTAAAACGACCGTCGCTGACCACCTCTTTGGTCAATCGGAAAGGGCCCATTTTGTTGCATGACAACGCTCGACCACATGTGTCACGTGTAACGTCACAAAAATTATTGGAGCTTGGCTATGAAACTTTGCCTCACCCACCCTACTCTCCGGACCTCTCGCCTACTGACTACCATTTTTTTAGACACCTGGACCACTACTTACAACACATAATATTCAAAAATCAAACGGAACTGGAAAATGCATTTATTGACTTTATCAATTCTAAAAATTCTGAATTCTACTCAGACGGAATTAATAAGTTACCAACACGTTGGGAGAAATGTATTGAGAGTATGGGAAATTATTTTGATTAAAGAACATTGCTTTAAAGTAACTAGTTTCTTTTTTTTTTGTTTAATACCAAAATCCTGCATTATTTTCCGGACAACCCAATAATTATGGTTAAATTAGGTTAAGTTCCCTAGTTTTCATTGACCGCTTGACCAATTAATATTGTTCATTTTATTAAGGTTTTTAGTGGAGATGCGGGATTCGAACCCAAGATCTTCGGCTAGATACGCCGCTACCCTACCACTTGTGCGGCAATGACCTCCATCCACTCGGACTCTAGCTCAGTGTGGAAGGGAACATGTTGAAGGGAGAGACAAGTGAAAGTTTATTTATAGGTGTTATGTTGAGTGCCACGGTATTTTTGGGGTAAGGACAAATACCGGAACCAGGGGATAAAAGGAAAAGAAGAGTAGTTCAATAGGAAGAAGGGAAAGGGGGTGGGTAGCGATGCAGCGCTTCTGGTTCTCTTCTTCTTGATAATGCTTCCAACCAGGATGATGGGAGCCAAATATTGAAGTCTTCCTGCTTCTATCCAAGTTAATTCATTACCACAAGCAAGTTGCCTTAAAGTAATACCTTGCTTAGCGCTTAAAACTACGATAAAAAATCTTAATTACAACTATTCTACCCCCAAGTACATAAATAAATCCTTCTAAAGTAAAAGCTATCAAAGGCCTGAACTTGTCTCTAGTCCGGGATTATCAGGCCTGGTAAGAAATCGGAAATGTGCCCACTCAAGAGATTACTTCTCACTTGCCGGGCTCAGCCAGTACCTCTTTGTAGGAGCTCTTCGAACCCACGACGAGGTTCACAAACCACACAAACGCATACACTTTAAAAACAAAAACAATAATACGTTCTTTTCGTCGCGGAGATACCTCTTCCCCGGAACGTCTATACCCAACTGCTCCTCCTTGCTTTTTTTTCATTCTTTTCTTTTTTTTCCAATGCAGGACGCAGTGCCACCCCGATCAGGATCTTACAAGCCGCGGATTGCTTCCTGCTCATCCCGCCACTATATTTAAACTTTATTACTTTTTCCCGAGAAGAAGGAAAAAATGTATTAGTGTCAACTATTTGATTCTAGACGATAAACAAACTGGCCACGAAGAGCTTTTAGTGAAGTTAATTTTAACTTATGAAAATTCACTAGTTTTCGTGATCCGCTTAAACAATTAATATATTTCAATTAATTAAGGTTTTTAGTTCAGATAAAAAAAGTCAATGGCACGAGCGGGATTCGAACCCACGACCTTCTGCTTGACACACCACTACTCTACCACTTGAGCTATCGTGACTTCGGACACTAACTTCCCACCTTTCTCAAGTGGTAGAGCAACGGCGTATTTACCCAAAGAACGTGGGTTCGAATCCCCCTCGTGACACTGACTTTTATCTCAACTAAAAAACTTAATTAATTGAAATTATCTTTGAGGTTTTAATTTTGTTGCGCTTTTCTTGTTTTATAAATTTTATTATCCTGGATATTTCTATTATGTCTTGGCATATTAACATTGGTCGATCTTTTTTCATTGCGACTTTTTGGCTAAGTAAATTATTAATTAAATTATAAAATATCCAATTTCTTTTTTTTTTAATTTAGTAAAGAAATCGCTCTATTTATTGGTAGTGAAGATGAGTTGTGGAAACAGGACTCCAGGAAATTTCCTGCGAACTAATTTAACCGCGGGCCGAGTCGCGAAGAGGAAAAAGCAGGGCATCTATTTAGATTAATAATAATAATCGAATTAATATCCAGGAGAACTAGACTTTTGTGGTTTTGTTTGCAAATATATCAAGGCTGCCACGTGTAAAATTGTGTATCGTTCCCGGCTTTGGGATTTATGTCCGAGGAGTCGACCCCGATTTGATAAACGGCGGTCCGGTGCCAATGAATGTCTTATTGTTCTGTTCCGAAACTTTACATGATCGGGATGATGTATGCGGGGTGGCTTGATGGCCGCCTTTCACTGTAGAAAATGTTTCTTTCTGTTTTCATCACCGGTGAACGTACCTTGGGTTCGGCCGGTTATAATCGTTTAACGAAAAATCTTTTCGCGGACATCATCATTTATCAAATTTTTTTTATATTACCATTATTCTTGGTTAGATTTATCATTAGCCTTTCAGATTTTGAATTGTAGCTATTGAAAAACTGCCAACCGATCAACGAATCCTGCAATCAATTCACATCTTTTCCAGGAGTTGTATTCTTCACTTAAACATTTTTTTAAATTTATACAATGAAATGTACATTCTATAAAGGATACTTTTCTTAGTAAAAATGTTTTAACTGGCCTCGGATTTCCAGGATATGATTCCATGCGAAACAGCAGAGTAGATTCTTTATTAATTGAATTATGGGGGAAGAAAATTTCGTATTTAAAATTTAGCCTAATAAAATCAGACAAAGTCATTATTTAAATCACAAAAAAAAAGAAATCTGGATAATATTCCAGTCGATGATGAGATAGAGAGAAAGAAATCAAGGAAGGTGAAGGGAAAAAGAAGGAGGAGGCAAGAGAGAAAGTGTGAGAAATTGAAAGAGAGTGTGAGAGCAAAAAGTCTTCAAAAACAGAAGGTCGTAGAAAATACTTTTGGCAAGAGATTGATTAATTAAATAATAATCGTCAAATATCAACTATTTCGTCCATGCGATAAAGTTTTTTTTTTTTTTTTTT
>CM077114.1:15125658-15141263 GCA_039619505.1 Cimex hemipterus | reverse complement strand
GAGAGAGAGAGAGAGAGAGAGAGAGAGAGAGAGGTAGGGAGACAGAGATAGAATAGAATGAGTTTGAAGTGTGTTTGAGTAAGCTTGAGAAAGACAGAAAGAAAAGAAGGAAAGGAAAACAATACAGAGAGAGAGAGAGAGAGAGAGAGAGAGAGAGAGAGAGAGAGAGAGACAGACAGACAGACAGACAGAGATAGAATAAAATGAGTTTGAAGTGTGTTTGAGTGAGCTTGAGAAAGACAGAAAGAAAAGAAGGAAAGGAAAACAATACAGAGAGAGAGAGAGAGAGAGAGAGAGAGAGAGAGAGAGAGAGAGAGAGAGAGAGAGTGAAAGAGGAGAGAACCCACGAAGACGCAAACAATAAAAAACCGTAATAAAAAAGAAAGGAGAAAGTAACTCGAGAGGTTTTTACAGGTTTGCCGGTTATTTTACGGCCAGGTTGTTGTGCCACCCTTGGGCCATTTTTGAAACGTTAAGGTCAAATTTGAAAAACAATCATTACAACGGTCCATTAGTTTACTGATAGAAGATATATTAAAATCGCTGGATACGTAAGGACAGTGATAAAAGTAAAAGGCTTCCTCTACTAAGAAAAAATAAAAAATCATATACTGCTTGATCTTGTACAAGCGTGGAACGTTATCTCTGTTTCAGAAAAAAATACTCTTACATCTGGGCCGAATAATAAAATTCTATTTTAAGTTTTCACTGACAAATACAAAATACTTAAACAATACCGAGAAAATTGTGGTATTCCGGGAAGCAAAGAAAAATAAGGGGACAGGGACGTGTAAAAAAAAACAAACTATTTTATGCTTCAAAATTGTCCTTAACTTATACGGAGAATTGCAAAAAATCTACCGCGATACTGGAAATCATTCTTACAACTTGACATGATTTTAATGAATTTTAATGTAAACAAAAAGTTATGCTATGCATAAAAATTGTATATAATTACAAACACTCTCTTATATGCTACAAATTTATTATTTATATAACTTACCAGCCAGCAATATCCTCAAAATTTCAGCGAATCCACTTAAAATGTTACTTTATACATTACGTTTGTATATAATTCCAAAAAATCACTCATATACTATAAAATTTATTAACTAGCAGCCAACAATATTCCCAAAATTTCAGAGAATCCACCGTACATTATTCTGACAACTAGCCATGATTTTAATAAATTTTAATAAAAAAAAATATTTTTTGCGTCAAAAATGTATATAATTATATATAAATCTGTCATATAGTACAAATTTATTTACTATAAAACTTAACAACCAATAATATCCTCAAAATTTAAGAGAATCCACAGTACATCATTCTGACAACTTGCCATGATTTTAATGGATTTTAATAAAAACAAAAAAATATTTTTTGCGTCAAAATTGTATATAATTACAAATAAATCTGTCATATAGTACAAATTTATTTACTATAAAACTTAACAACCAATAATATTCTTAAAATTTAAGAGAATCCACAGTACATCATTCTGACAACTTACCGTAATTTTAATGAATTTTAATGCAAAGAGAGTGTTAATTTATGCGATAAAATTTAATATAATTACAAAACAATCTCCGATATACCACGAATCTATTAATTATAAAACTTGACATTAAATAATATCCTCAAACTGTCAGAGAATCCACCGTACATCATTCTGACAACTTAGCGGGATTTTAATGAATTTTAATGAAAAAAAAAATTATTTTTTTCATCAAAATTCTATATAATTAAAACAAATTTCTTACATACTGCAAATCTATTAATAATAAATCTTAACAGTCAATAGTATTTGAAAAATTTCACAAAATCCACCGTACATAATTCTGACAATTTATCGTGATTTTAAGTAATTTAATTAATTTTAACTTTAAAAGAAAAGTTATTAGTTATAATTGAATATAATTAGAAACAATCTCTTATATACCACAGATCTATTAATCATAAACTTTCAACAATCCAGAAAATCTACACAGTTGCATAAAATTCACCTCATGTCATTCTGACAAAATGATATGATTTTAATGAATTTTAATGTGTGTATATTTATAAAGAATTTTGTATATACTTGAAATATTTTAATAAAAAACCAACAGATTATTAGATTTTTTGAATGCAAATACAGAAAAACCACAGAATATCATTGTGTAAAATGTCATATTTTACCAAATTTAATAAATTTTAATGGTCCCACACAAGTTATTGTATATAATTGCAAAAAATATCTTCTATACTGAAAATCTGTTAGTCATAAACTTTAACTGTCAATCATATTGTTGGAAGAAGGGACCTTGATTGGAAACAACGCTCCTTACCGTTCAGTTCAAATTTGCCGGATATAGCAAACTCCTGGACATTCCTAGACAGAATGGTTTGATGGGCAAAGCGAAATAAAATTCATGTGTATAAAGTGACAGAAATATATTACAAAATAATAATACTACCTGGCCAGGGTCAAGAGAAAATAAAATATATATACTTGGTTCAAACCAAATCATTAAACCTCTACGAAATCATGCAAATAATCAATTAAAAATAAATAAAATCTTCTTTAAATTATTAAAATAGACAAATAAATAAAATAAATGTTTTCTGTAAGACAAGTTAATGAACGAATCAAACCAGTGTTCAATGAGAACGCGTGAACGTCATGAGGCTCTTTAACGGGAAAACAGTTTGGTGCGAGAGGTACCGGCGGGCAGAAGGAAGGGTCTGACCTGTATGAAGATGTGGCGGTAAGGCGTGCGGCGATGTCGGCGTACTGTCGCGTCTTCAGATGGAGCAGATCGGCGGATGTAGCGTCAACTTCCAGAGTCGGCGATCGGAGAGGGTCCGATCCGAATTCTTCTTACGATGAAGTGTTTCAGGCGTGCGTGACCAACGCTGGTTATTTTCGCTCAAAAAAAAAAAAAAAAAAATCGTTCTGCGTGCGTCTTCGAATGGTGTTTTTACACTACTGCCGCCGCCCCCGCACCTTCCTCGTTATCGGCTAGAGTTACGGATTAGACGGCGATAAGGATGTGTTTGTCCGGCCCAGCGAGTTCAAAGACGACGGACAATTCACCTTTTAATTAAATTAACAAGTTTGCCCCTTTTCTTTTCAAACCATTCCGTCTCGGAACACAGACCATTTAAACAAAAAAAAAAAATAAAAAATAATCTCTCTAGGCGTAAACACATATCACAATTGCAGAAAATCTACATCTACCGAACATCATTCTTACAACTTGACATGATTTTAAGGTAAAAAAATGGACATTTTAAGCGTCCGAATTGTATATAATTACAAAGAAAGTTTTGTGTATTGCAAACCTATTAATGGAAAACTTCAACTGTCAATAATATCCACACAATTAATGAAATTACACCGTAGTTTATTTTGACAACTTGGCATTATTTTAATGAATTATAAGATAAAAAAATGTTATTTTTTATTTTTTTTAACGTTTTATTTGTTTTTTACAACTGCATTCTTCGATGCAACAAGTAAGACAGATAGAATTTACATGTTAACTTATTAAAGGTGGCGTGAAAGCTTGATCAATTACCATCCAGTGATGGTAGCCGTTAGTACTTCATACGATGAGTGAGATGTATTCCTTCGTCGATGTCAACCGCTAAGGTTATCGCGGGGCCACCGACGCTTCAGTCTTCTGTTGGGATTGTTCGGTAATGTGGCGCATGACAGGTTTTTGACGAAAGGGTTCGGATGATGGAGTAGTTTGGAGTGGAACGTTTTGTAGCGATGTTGGGCTAGCTCGGTAACAAAAGGGACGTACAAGTCAGTATGGATGGTGTGATTGGGTACATAGAAAGGGGCTTGTACTATTGTTCGGAGGATTTTAGAATGAAGGGATTGGATTCAATTGAGGTTGGAACGCTTAGCAGTACCATAAAGTTCGAGTCCGTATGTCCAAATGGGGGCCAGGAGGGAAATGTAAAGTTTTCTTTTGTTTGTTAATGAGAGTTTTGATCGTCTGTCTATTAGTCGTTTAAGCATGAAAAATCGTGTACTACAGTCTGAGCGTTTAAGTCGTGTATGGGGGTTCCACGTCAGTTTGTCTAGGTAGAGTCCGAGGTATCGTACATGGTTCGCAATTGGGATGGAAATGTTGTTGAGGTATACTGGTGGGAGTGTTTTCTTGTTTAGTGTAAATATTACGTTGGTTGATTTGATCTTGATTCTCCACCGACGGAGCCAGGATTCTAGGGCGTTTAGGTGATTTTGAAGATTACGAGAAGCAGTGACAGGATCTTTTTCAGGAGGAAGGATTGCGGTATCATCGGCAAAGGTGAAGGTAATAGTGTTTGGTTGCGTAGGTAGGTCGGATGTATAAATTGAATATAGGAAAGGAGCGAGCACGCTGCCCTGTGAGACACCCGCAAGAACAGGATGGATAGATGACAATGAATTTTTGTGAAATACTTGGCAATAACGATCGTTAAAATAGGATTTTAGGATAAAGTAATAGGTTGGTGGTAGGATGTTCTTGAGCTTCCACAGCAGCCCTGGGTGCCATACTCGGTCAAAAGCTTGGTGTATGTCCAAGACCACACCCGTGCAATACTGCTTTAGTTCAAGGGAAGTGGAAATAACGTCGAATATGCAATGTGCTTGTTGTACAGTTGAGTGGCAACTCCGAAAGCCGAATTGGTGATGGGGAATTGTATTTGTATGAATTTCCTTGAACAGGCGGTTCAGAAGGAGCTTTTCCAGTATTTTGCCAATAATGGGAAAAAGACTGATGGGCCGATAGGAGCTAGGAAGGAGATTTGGTTTCTTCGGTTTTGGGAGCATCCTGATGGAAGAAAATTTCCAACAGGTAGGGAAATGGGTTATACGTACGACTGCGTTGAATAGGTAGGTTGTAAAGATAATGGCTTTTTTAGGCAGTTGGGATAGGATGTTAGGAGTGATTAGGTCATAACCTGAACTTTTCTTTTTGGAAAGGTTTAGGATGGCCTGCTTGACTTCTTTTGGGGAGAAAGTTTTTGGAGGGTGGGAGAGAGGTTCATCAAATTCGTGAAGGATTTTTTCAGAATGGTATGTTATTTTAAGCGTCCAATTTGTACATATTTACAAAGAATTCTTTATATATTGCAAATCTATTAATCAAAAACTTTACCCGTGAATAATATCAGCACAATTAAAGAAATTTCACCGCAGTTCATTCTGACAACTTGTCATGATTTTAATGAACATATAAATTAACTTAACTTGGTTCCTTATTCAATTATTCAATTATAAAACAGTTAACAATGTAAGCGTGAAAAATGATTAATGAAGGCGAGAGGGGCGCCGTTGAAAGCCGGCTTTGAATATTTCAAATAATTTCACATGAAGAGAATCCTGATAATGTTATGTTTTTGTCGGCTTTTTTTCTAAAGAATGTACACTAAAAGCGGATTAAATATATAAATCTTTTATCTTTCAGTTAATTAATAGAAATATAAAATTGATCAATGGTAGAAGTTTTATTTTGAAGGAATTCAGCTATAAAAGAGAAAAGGGGGGGATTTATGTTTCAAATAATATTCACCGCGGTTGCGAAAAGGGGGTGAGAAATCCAAGGGTGACTAGGCAAAGAAGGCGATACAAGGAAAAGAAGGGTCCCTCTCAATTTCAAATCGGTTGCCCGTAATAACCACTTTGAAAGTTAAATGAACCAAAAGGCGGATTATTGTACGCACCGGCGTTATGGGTACAGAAAGGTTCCAGGTGAATTGGGCGTGCTACATGGGCTGGAAGCGGGTGCGGAAGGACATGCGGAATGGAGCGGAAGTTTTTTTTCCCCCCCGAGGGTGGAGGAGACGATGATAGGAAACAAGCACTTTGGAAATACTTCTTTATTGACGAGGGCGGGACTTGAATGGAAAATATATAGCTGTCAGCTCCAAGCGGGAACGGATCTCCGGATACGACAGGAGTGGTTCATTCTCAAAAAAACCAATATGCGTTGCCTACTACACGGTTTGATTTTTACTTCATGTTTTCATTTCTAAAAGATTTCCTTTTTCCGATTCCGCTTTTCTTTGAAAACTTCTGGTTTGTTATTTAAAGTTGTATGCCTATTATTTTTCATACCTCTGTTTTTCGCCCTTCTTTCTTAATTCAATCCCTCATGCATAAATTACGAAGTATTGTCGAGTGACCTCCATACATCAATGGATTTTTTGATTAAACCTAAATATTCATGAAAGTAAAAAATCTTGTTTACTTTCTTAAAAAAATATTTATCTTAGAAAAAAAAAATTTCCGGTCTTTTTTGCCCTTAGGCATTGTAGATAATTATAATAACAGTACGTTATACCCTCCGTCAGCTGACGTGGAAGGGTTGAACAATGGACTACGTGCCGAGAAGGAAACGGTCAGTTACACGGACAGTTCTCATGACGACTAATTAAAACCCAACAGAAGTAAATGACACGTGTCGAGGTAAGCTATCAATTTGATGTGATAAATAGAAATGATATCTGGTAACAACGCGCTTCACATTTTGTGGTTGTAACCAGGGGACTCGACGTGCTACCTGTGAAATGTCTGTGGAACTTAACATAAAGCACATTTACATATAGACTCTACAAATATAAATAATTGGGTTAATTGTAAGCAGAAAATGCGTTTTTAATTATACCAATTAAATCCATTATAATGTAAATTGAATAAAATTTAAAAAAAAACTTAGACAGTAGCACAGGACAAATGTTAATAATTGACAGATACAACAGATACAACGAAAAAATCCCTTTTTGAACCACGAAAATAATGTTGTATTTTTCCCATTTCCACGGCTTGTCAATTTTTATTGTTTCGCATCATCAGTCGTTTTTTCTGTACTGTACCTTATTCATGAGCTGATCAAGGTTATGAGCAGGGAGAGACAAACGACAGATGCATTTAGTATACGAGAAATATTAGCTGATAATTTCAATCCTGATGCTAGATCTTTCCCGTGGTTATTAAATTACCAACAACCATAAAAAAGTTTAAATCTTGGTACATAATTTATTATAGCCTGCTGCTGTTCATAATGTAAACACTACTACTTTTCTCATTTCCTGTTTTCATATATGCTTTTATTTTCCTCCTGAGAATATTCTTAATATCTGATTAACCTGATCAAATAACAGTGGATTATTTCACACCGACTCAAGAGTTTTTGTAATTCGTATTTTACGCTTTTGGAAATTAAAATATCGTCAATAAGGTATCCAACGGTCACGGTCCTACGACACCGGCATCACGGTTACGCGCCGGGCGAGTTCGAACAAAGCCGTATCTTTCCAAGAAGATGTTTGAAAACCAGAGCCATGGAACAAAATGCCGGTCACGGCACTGTCACGTGACTGACGTATGTAAATCGGCATTTAGCCGTTGCTGACACCGAAGGCCATTACTTTTTGTTTTCTATCGTTATTAATATTTTACGATTAAAAATTGCATATTACGTAATTTGTTTATTGAATAGTGGTTTTTATGAATATTTTAAATTTTAAAATTTATTTTATTATCATATACAATTATGTTGTATCCTCATACAATTTTTTTAAATAAATATAATCTATTTATTAGAAAGTAAACAGTCACTTCATATACAATATTTAAGGCAAAAGTTAATTTCAAGTTTATAATATATGTGTTAATTGAGAATTCTTACATAGATTTTCATGTTTTATTGCACAATTTTGAACTGGTCCGGTGACACGGGCAACACAGTCACGTGTCGGGCCAGTGCGAACAAAGCCGTTCAGTTTCCAAGAAGCTATTTGAAAACCCTAGCTATGGAACAGAATGCCGGTCACGGCACTGGCACGTGACGGAGGTGGATGAATCGACATTTAACCGTTTCCTGCCACCACGGCCCTAATTTTTTGTTCTTTTTTGTTATTAATATTTTACGATTAAAAATTGTATATTAATTTGTTTATTAAATATGTTAAAACGTTACATTTTACGCGTCGGGCGAGTGCGAACAAAGCCGTTCAGTTTCCAAGAACCTATTTGAAAACCCGAACTAAGGAACAAAATGCCGGTCACAGCACTGTCACGTGACTGACGTGTTTGGATCGACATTTAACCGTTTCCTGCCACCACGGCCCTAATTTATTGTTCTTTACTGTTATTAATATTTTACGATTAAAAATTTTGCATTAATTAGTTTATTGAATATTTGTTTCTATGCATAATTTAAAACTTACTTTTTTATGACATACAATTTTATTGAATATTTGTACTCTCTACTTTTAATAAATATAATCGATTATTATAAAGAAAACTTTTTTCATATGCTATGTTTAAGACAAAAGGTATGTTTAAGTTTATAATTTATGTGTTAATTGAGAAATCTTACATAGATTTTGATGTTTTATTGCACAATTTTGAACCGGTCCGGTGACGCGGGCAACACAGTCAACAAAGCCGTACCATTTCCAAGAAGATATTTGAAAACCCGAGCTATGGAACAAAATGCCGGTCACGGCACTGTCACCGTGCTCTTGGTGGAGGGGCTCGTGGTGCTTCCGACCGAGTGCTGGATTGCCCTTGAGTAGTAACAGGCCCTAAGGGACCTGCGAGAGCTCGACTGGGGTCTTTGGCTCGGGAGGGGTACGGAGTGGCGAGGGGGATGGGGCGGTTATCTTCCGCCCCAAGCCTCACGAGAGGTAGCAGTCGACCCATGCATTTGGGTTGCTGTTCTGCTTCTCCCTCGCTTAGATCAGAGTCTCTCGGCCCGTGAGGTGGCGACATTCGGCCTTCGGGGAGTAGCTGGACTTTAACAGTCGCGGTGAAAGCCTGAGGTACCGGTCGTCACCTGAAGAGCTGTTATTTGTGGAGAGTGGATGCTTGAGATCGGGATTCCCCTCCGGCGGCAGGATTAGGTTCCAGCCTGTCGGGACCCTAGGGGCGTACGGTTGGGATGGAACTTTTAGGTTCCTGAAAGGCCGCTCCGCCCCCCCGACCTCCCTGTGGCTCGGTGCCCTCCCTGCGGGCTGCGATGTCACTTGGAGGTTCTTTCGAACGCACTAGGCCCGGGCGCCTGTAAGGGTTAGCTCGGGCAGACTCAACTCCCCCTTTTCTTCTCGATCCGAGCTTCATTCCTTCCTGTGATTCCCAACCCTTGGTTGCAAGGGGGGTTTCCGGGCACAAAATAATGGTGCAGCCCGGAGAACGTGGCGCTCTCTCTAAAGCACAAGCTGTACTCGCGCTGGCCTTGGGTCGGTGCGGGCGGCGGGTGCCTTATCAGAGGCACGAAGGGGCCGGTGCGCAAGATCCTGTCTGTATAGATGGGGGAGAGCGTACGGCCATCTGTACCACGGGGTGACTACTGTTTCCAAAATTCGGCCCAGTCACATCTGAGGTAGGATTCGTGGTTGGTCGTGGTGACGCCCCTGGCGGGAACTTAGGCAGAGGCTGTCTTCTGCCGGTGACCTTCGTTAGTTGCGCATGACCTACGTGACCCGTTCGCGGGGAGCGTGGGTCGGGAGAACACACGTAAGCGTTGAAGACGTGATGATCGTGCCTTACCCCCTCGATTGCGTAGACGAGCGCCTGGTGCCGGCAGTGAATCGGCGGTTCTCGTGCTTGCGTGTGCTTGCTCGGCTGTGCGTATGACCGGCGTGGTACCCTAGGGGAAGCGAAGGATCGGACCACCTAGGCTTGGCCTATGGCGTCCCTCGAATGCGTGTAGCCGGTGCGGGCGAATCGTTGGCAGAGACCTTTGTCCGTAGACAGTACTCACCTAGGGGGTGGGTAGCAATCTCACTTAAATCCGAAACCGTTGCCGGGGCGTTTCCCGGAAGTTTCTACGCTGGGGAAGCCTCTGTACTCAGAGAGATAGAGTGCGCCTTCTCTATCTAGGTAGTGCGCGGGTCGGGTGGCCGATGCAAGTCGGTCAGGCGGCCTTGCGCGCGACAATACCCGTTTTTGACGAAATGCAAGCGTGGCGGTAACAACCCCTCGGGGTGCGAAACCACTACACCGTCGCTCCGGCGACGGTGCGTCAGCTTGCAGTTTGGGAATCGGCCTGTCCGGTAGGGGCTTATAGCCTAGGTACGGACATTAAAGATCCTCAAAGTCAGCCAGACGTTGAGTCCGGGAAAGATTGTCACGTAACTGACGTGTTTGAATCGACATTTAACCATACCTGTTCTGTATTGTTATTAATATTTTACGATTAAAAATTGCATATTAATTTGTTTATTTAATGTTTGTTTTTATGCATACTTTAAAACTTACTTTCATTTCAAGGTTTGATTTGTTGAATATTTTGAAGGTTTTACTGAACGAAAATGTTAATGCTCACCATAAAGTTGGATGAAAATTTTTCTTGTTTTTATATTAACAAAACATAAAAGTCTTTTATCAAAGTTTAATACTTGCTTTTTCTCTTTAACAAATGTCTGTTTTCAAAAAGACAACTGTCACAACAGAGATTTCGCCTTGTCCCTTTTTCATTCAATTACCGTTGATTGCAACGTCAGAAAAGGCCGGTCGGAGATTCAAACGCCCCGAATAATGTACAAGGGCGAAATATTAGCGGTCCCGCGTTCAAAAGTAGAAGGAGAGCCAAAAAGTTGTCAGTTTGGATGAGGGATCGTGCCAAGGGGCAAGCCAAAGTCAAACAAAATGCGGCCTTCCGTGCTCAAAACCGGCCGCAGTGAAATAAAAATGCTGTAAAATTATTACAAAATTATTTTTCGAATGAAAGAATAAAAATTTATTAAAAAACACTTGTACATTATGTTACATGAAGTTTAATTAAGTAGGGGGAAGTGGTGGGGCATTTTTACTTAATTTCAAAAATTATTGAAGAGGTGATTATGTAACTTTGTGTACTGAGCTTATCTATTTATTGTTAACAAGATTAGAGTGCCTATTCCTCGAGCTTTATTGGGCTACCTGCACCAAAATCACCAGTTTTAAACAAAAATATACAATACTACGTACAACATTTTTTTAAGAAAATTTTCTAACGTCAATCTCAGGCTAAAAACTTCACGAATGCACATTTATAACAATCCGGCCAACCTATTTCCTGTTAAGTCTAAATATTTTAAAAATACTAGTTTTAAAACGTCTAATACCCTAAAGTAACATTTGATTTTCAAACTAATAAAGTAGTTAGTTTTCACTTTTCGACAGTATTTTGTTTCTTTTGAACAAAGATTATTGCTTGGATGATTTCCTGGATGTGGCCCAGGCTTTTAAGAAGTTCTGTACCCAGGCATCTTCTATACATTTAAATACTTTTTACCCACTTCTACCTTATCTTAGAATCCTAATGAATTCACCGCATTCAGAGCTACCTGCTACAGTGAGCACTGAAATATTATGTTTCTCGTAGGGGAGCATTTTGAGCCCCATTATGTTTAAATGTTTAAGAGAAGTCATTCTTTTACATCCCAAAGCTTTTTGGCAACGCAGTCATTGTTTTATACGTGATTAATGTTTGAAATAAAAGTGTAAACATCAAAATTTATGTCATAAAAATGATAATAGCAAAAGTTATAAGTTTTAGGATCATCCAAGCGTAAAGAAGTAAAGTCAAGTGAAAGAACGTTATTTTTTAATTATTATACTATTGAATTTCAAGCTATTTCTATGTGCGGATTTTTGGTGCTTGAAAATTCCGTTATAGTTGAGAAAAGAGATGTATTAAGTTTCCACAGTTTATTATTTGTGAACTAAGCTCGTCTGACTTAATTTCAGGAGGTTCTCCACGTTTTTGCTAATACTGTCGCCTGTAAAATATAGGCGCCTAATAAGGATCGGAGCTTGAATAATTGAAAGATTTAGAAAAGGCGCTTTTACGACTGAACGAACGGACATTGAAGTAGTAGGAAAAATATAAAACGGG
This sequence comes from Cimex hemipterus, assembly GCA_039619505.1. Classification (NCBI taxonomy): domain Eukaryota; kingdom Metazoa; phylum Arthropoda; class Insecta; order Hemiptera; family Cimicidae; genus Cimex; species Cimex hemipterus. Next base: position 15,129,393 of record CM077114.1, on the reverse strand, counting down.
CTTGCCCCGTGTAGACGCAGTTACACGGGCCGGGGCAGGACAAATGACTGACCTCCTCAGAGTGCCACCTGACTTCTTATCAACGTGAAAGCCCCAGTCCCAACGCTTTTGTCATTTCACTCTTTATTCGGCGAAAGAATGGCCGAGAAGCCTTAAGACGCCGTGAAGCCGCGTCTAAACCTGTTTACGGGGTCGATATGCCCACGGCCCCCCAGCCGGTACGGGGAAAAAATTAAAAGAGAAAATGAACGAGTTGCGGACGGCGTTTAATGCAATCAATGCGAGGAATCGTCCAATACCAATAAAGGGTGGATGAAATTCCATTTTCCGAGCAATATTCCCTCCCGCACTGGCATTTGATTATCTGTTCCAGAAGGAAGAATGTTTTATGCTGGCCTCCCTTTTCTGGAAAGTACTGTAGGTTACCCTTCATGTGACCTATATATGGATTTCAACCAATTTACATCATTCATTTGTTTTGGTTTTGATAGCCTTTAACTTCATGATTTGCCTACCTGTACTTCATTAGTTAAATAGCTTTTGACTCATTCAAAACGTTTGCGATATAGATATGTTTCCTCGTCAAGCTTTACTGTTATTTCACAAGTTTTCGTGGTACGCTTGAGCAATTAATACCTTTCAATCAATTAAGGTTTTTAGTTCAGATAAAAAGTCAGTGTCACGAGCGGGATTCGAACCCACGACGTTCGGCTAGATACGCCGCTGCTCTTCCTACCCCACCTTCTTTTTTTATTTCCGCTACTTTTTGCCATTTTGTTTGAAATATCGCGTAATCCTCGGCAATACATGGAACAAGCTACGGAGAGCTTTAACGAAAATATACTTTATTTTGAAGGTATTAAATTCACTAACAAACAATGAGAGAAAGAGGCGCACACGCACACACATACACACAGAGACCCTGTCTTAGACGCACAGCCATACAGAGAGAGAAAGAAAGAGAGAGAGAGAGAGAGAGAGAGAGAGAGAGAGAGAGAGAGAAGAAAATGAAACCTTTTAATCTTCTTTTAAAATGGAAATGTGGTACATTTTAGGTGGGCGGTATGTTTGGTACGTGACACATTGACCCTTCTAATCGCATTATGTAAATATCCCTATTGAGAAGAAGGTCTATCAATTTTGTTAATGTTTATTATAAACCCTTTATTTGAGAAAAGAGAGAGAGAGAGAGAGAGAGAGAGAGAGAGAGAGAGAGAGAAAGGATGGAGATACAAATGAAAGATAGGTGGATTATAGGATTGTGGGAGGGAGCGAGAAAAGAACTTTTTGTGTTACCATTTATCATAATTTTATGATGTAGAAAGGTAGAAAATTCGATTTGTTAAATTTAACATCGTTCTGGCAGTCATGACTACTTCCGTCGTCGCCCTTGATCTCTTTTTACCACAAGAACCTTTCCGCCTCAAAAAAAAAAATTAATGGGATATAATCAATTTTGTGGCTAGTGTGCACATAAGACCCCACAAAATAAGTGGTTTATTTAATTTACTATTGCAACGTTAGAGTAGATATGAGTGACGCTTTCATGGCGCCAAAAAGACTGCGTTTTTATCTTTCATTTCATTTCAACAAATCGTCGATTGAAAAAAAACAAAAATTGTGAAGAGTGTTTTTAATTTTACATTTGGTTTGATGCACGCTTTCATCGTCGCAGGGAGAAAGGGGACTAGGCCGTATTTAATACACTACCGTCCATTAGCGTCGTCAAACGGCATGAATATATAAACGAAACGAAACCGAATGATGGTAATAAATGGGGGATGGGCCAGGGAGCATATTGGATTTTCATAATTCCTGATCTTCTTCCCCCCCCCGACGTCGTACAATTGAGATAAAAATGGAAAGAGGCCGAGGTAAGATAATTTTTAATGAAAACTGCCGGCGACCATAAATAAAATTATGATAAATGTATTTCTTTTTTCCTCCCTTCCCCCGGTATCCGGACAATCTACAATCTGCAAGATGGTAGAGCATATTCCTTAAGGAGTTTATGGCTAGATACTGCTAAACCAGGTCCTGACGTCGCAAGAAAAGCTGAGTTATTTATGTGAACTAAGATAGCTAGGAAGATAAATACTATGTTTTATAATCCCAAACTTCACCTCAATATAAAGAAAATGGTTCACCCAAGCTATTACCAACTTTTAACCTTGATACATTTCTAAATATAAAACACGAATATTTTCAATTTTCATAACAAAGTTTTCACAGTAGACTCAGTAGTGGTTTTGAACTAAACCTAAAAATACATGACCTGTTTGAAAACAACTTGCACTAATTTTAGGAATAATCATTTTGCATTTTTTTAAGAATTTTTTTCCGGCTGACAAATACGTTCTTTTAATAAAGCTGCTTGGTTGACAGGTTTTCCTTCTGGAGCGCTTTTTATGCTCATTACTGAACAACCTTAAATGAGTTAAACCAGAGCAAGTTTAGTGTTGAATTTGTACAACTTATTAAGCCCCAATCCGCCTTATTTCCTCTCTTCGACGACTTTTTTTCTGATTTGTTATTTTTTTATTGATTCTCAATAACCAGTTCTTAACTTTTAAAACTTACATTGGATCTGGCTGGTTGTTGACACGTATCATAATTGTCATTGGTTTTCATTCCTCACGTTGACTAGTTTTCCTTTTTCAATTTGTCATCTTCCTTACCAACTTTGATCATTTCTCTCTCACTCCCTCTCTCTCTCTCTCTCTCTCTCCCTCTCTCTCTCCCTCAATTTCCCTCTCTCTCTGCCTCCTCTCCCTCTCTCTCTCTCACTCTCTCTCTTCAGTTTAGAATTTTTTCGATTTTTTTTTCTCTTTTCTCTCTTGCGTTTTTTTCTTTCTTTGTTTTTTTCTCTCTCTCATCTTGAGAACCTTTTCGCTTTTTTTCACTCTTGTCTCTCTTGACCTGTTTCTTTCTTTTTTTCTCTCTCTCTCTTTATCTCTCTCATTCGCCCTCTCACTTTCACTCTTTCTCTCCCTCAATTTTTCTATCTCTCTCCCTCCTCTCCCTCGCTCTCTCTCTCCCTCTCTTCTCTTTAGAACTTTTACTCTTTTTTTCTATTTTCTCTCTTGACCTTTTTCCTTCATTGTTCTTTCTCTCTCACTCTCTCTCATTCGCCCTCTCACTTTCTCTCTTTCTCTCCCTCAATTTTCATATCTCTCTCCCTCTCTTTGCTTCAGAACTTTTTCTCTTTTTTCTCTTTTCTCTCTTGACCTTTGTCCTTCTTTATCTTCTCTTTCTCTCTCTCTCTCTCTCTCTATCTATCTCTCTCTCTCTCCTTTTTAAATTTTTTCTCTTTTTTTCTCTCTTTTCTCTCTTGACCTTTTTCCTTCTTTATCTTCTCTTTCTCTCTCTCTCTCTCTCTCTCTCATTCGCCCTCTCACTTTCTCTCTTTCTCTCCCTCAATTTTACTATCTCTCTCCCTCCTCTCTCTCTTTCGCTCCTCTTCCTCTCTTCTCTTTAGAACTTTTACTCTTTTTTTCTCTTTTCCCTCTTGAGCTTTTTCGTTCTTTGTTTTCTCTCCCTCTCTCTCTTTCTCTCCATCAATTTCCCTATTTCTCTCTCCCTCCACTCTCTCTCTCTCGCTCCTCTCCCTCGCTCTTTCACTCCCTCACTCTTCCTCTCACTCTCTTTCATTCACTTTCCCAATCTCGCTCTCCCATTTTCTCTCATCCTCTCTCTCTCTCTCTCTCTCTCTCTCTCCTGTCTCTTATACACATC
>CM077114.1:15103912-15125258 GCA_039619505.1 Cimex hemipterus | reverse complement strand
TCTCTCTCTCTCTCTCTCTCTCTCTCTCTCTCTCTCTCTCTCTCTCTCTCTCGCCTCTTTAGAACTTTTTCTCTGTTTTCACTCTTGATCTTTTTCTTTCTTTGTTCTCTCTCTCACTCTCTCAACGTATGTATCGAATGTCTTTATCTAACTCTACTTTCTCTGTCTTATAGTTTTTATTGCTTGCTTGTTCTTTTCTTTATGATGTATGCAATTTTCTGTATTCTTCGGCTAATTTTACAAACGTACAACACAATCACGTTTCAGATATATTTTATCCTATCTCTACTCCCTGCATCAGTTTTACACATTTGATCATTATTTTTTGTCATTTTTCTTTTAGGTCATTTTTCTTAGTACCTGGTCAACTCAATAGATCCCTTCTTCTTTTTCTGTCTTTGTTTTCACTATCTTGCTCTCCTTCCAGCTGGCATTTTTTCGCACCTTTTCTTTATTTTCTTTAATTTTTTTTCTTCTTAACTGGCCGCTTTTAATTACTTGCCGAACTACCACTTTTCAGATATATTTTTTCTCTTTTCTCTCTTCCAGACACTTTCTCGCATTCGTAAGCAGTTTTCCCTCCTTATGTTATTTATATCATTTAATATTTTCTTATTTGTTTTGCCAGTTGGTTAATCAGAATTATTAATTTGTTTCCTCTCTTCTTCTCACTTTCTCTATCGCTCTGTCTTTCTCTGCTGTATCTTGATTATAATCAATAGAAAAACTAAGGCTCTTTAATTTTTAATATATTTTGAATCTCAAATAACTAACTAGTTAAAAGAAAGTTAACATCTAAAACATTTTCTCTGGCTCTTCTCATTTTATATTTCTTACTTTCTCTGGTCTGTTATTAATTTCCCTTATTTACTGTCTTTTTCTTAGTTTTGTTTTTAAAATTTATTTTTTACTGTTTGTTTTACATATGCTATTGTTTTTTTACCATCTATTTTTCTCCCTTCTCTTTTTGTATTTCTTACATTGTTATATTATTATCTTTTATTTTAAATACAATAATATTGCACCACTTCTTCTTGCGGTATTTTTCAACTTACTTTAGAACCCGTATATACAATTTTGTTGTCGGAGCCGGTAGAGAATTTGTCGTTTCACTGTAGGTCACGGTGTCGATCTCCTTCCAATTCAGAATTAAACGACATGGTAAATTCAAAGAGTTGGCAAACTCTCGTACAGTTCTCCGTAGGAAGTCTGTAAAGTTTTAAGTCCTAAAAACTTGTTGACAAAGACGATGATCTTTCAGTTGTACCGCCTTCGAGTGTTGGCAACTAATTTATTTATCCCTAAACGGGTTGTAAAATCTCAAGAAAAACCCTGAGGTTTTCATGTTTTCGATACTTCAGTTTCTTTAAATGACACGTTCTTTCAAAAAATATCGATGTTGTTGGGTTTTAAGTTTAGGTGTGTTGTGTGTAATTTTTTTCTTATTTTTTTTTCAAGTCTTGTTAGAGTTAGAACAGGTAAGGCCTAAAAAAAATTAAATTTTCACGTAAGCTCCTTTCTCTCTTCCATTACTCTCATATTACATGGAGGGCGAAGAGCTTCTACATGGCCTCGCACTTGGATCCGAAAGTCCCTTTTTTGATAAAATTAAGTACTTAGATGTTAAACTAACTTTACCATCTACTTTCTACGTTTGTTTTTGATATGTTACAGAGGATATGTTTAAGTTTTGTATCAAATTTATTTACTTTGGAGTAATAAAATAAAACGTTGTTCATTAAGATGAAGCGGGAATCGAACCCACGATCTTTGGCTAAATACGTCGGTAAATTATGAAATTCGTGTGTTGATTAGTCTACCATTATTGGGAAACCGTGAGATGCGTTCTAGTTTGACGTAGGTTTTGGAAAGACATTTTTTCTATCGAGCCAACGTTTCGATTTTTATTAGATCATCATCAGCGCCCGGGATTTACAAACATTGTTTAAATTTAACAAATATAGAATGTGGGAAAAATTACATTTATACAAATGCAAAGAAATATCTTTTTGTATTCACTCAAAGTAAATCCCAGGCCCTGAAGATGATCTCAATAAAGTTCGCAACGTTGGCTCGATAAAGAAAATGTTTTTCTGGAACCTAATTCACACCAGACCGCATCTCACGACTTCCCAATAATCATTTTTACAAAATAATTACCGCCATAAAAGCAAAAGGTTAAATCATTTCAAATTTATCAGTTAAACATATTTAAAAGTAAAGGAAAAACTAAATATTTTTATCTGCATATTTAATATTCAATAATGCAATGCTCTCTAGGCTTTCTGTTGTGAATTTCGGCATGGCCAAATTTAACATTGTAAACAACCCAATTATATTTTATGGTCTGATTAAAGTATACTTCTTCTACCTACACCTTTTTCAATTAATTAGTCTTTTTATGTAGTATGTTTTATGTTAGGTTTCCAACATCGAACAAAGTTCGTTACCATGTAATCTACATAGACAAAAATTGACGTTGAGTTCACAGAGAGAGAGAGAGAGAGTGAGGGGGGGAGTTAGTGAGAGAGAGGCATCGGATGAAATGAAAAAGTAGTGTCCCGAGCTGGTCTTGACACTTGACACACGCTTCGATCCACTCGGGCACTAACTTCCCATCTCAAGATTACACGCCGTTTGAAAAACGGCAAAAAGGAGAGACAATTCAAAAGGGTTGGGGATGGGATGAGAAGTTAGTGTCCTAGTGGATCAAAGTCACGAGCCGAAGGTCCTCGGTTCGAATCCCGCTCGTGACGCTGACATTTTTATCTCAACTAAAAATCTTCATTCATTGAAAGATATTAATTGGTCTAGCGGAATAGTGAATTGAATAAGTTATAAAGAATTATACATCACAAAAAGCACTCCGTGCCTACTTGATTTGTCGCCGAGAATCCAACAGATTCCAGGACAGTTGAAAAATGGCAAAAGGAGGGAAAATTCGAAAGGTGGGGTTGAGATGGGAAGTTAGCGCCCGATTGGATCAAAGTCACGAGCCGAAGGTCCTGGGTTCGAATCCCGCTCCTGACACTGACATTTTTATCTCAACTAAAAACCTTAATTAATTTAAAGATATTAATTATTTATTCGACCACGAAAATTAGTAAATTTGATAAATTAAATGGAGTATATCTTCAATATGGATGGATACAATGGTCACCAGGGACTGGAGGAGTTTCCTCCTCAGCACTGCAGCTATTCAGCGTATTGTACCATACCCTGGCTCCATTTTTGGGGGAGAGCTCACAACACAAAGTGAACTTGAGCCCCCGTTGTACCGGTGTTATTCCATCGAAGAAACTCATTTTTGAAGGGGGTTGGGACCAGATTCAGGGTCGCTGAGATACAGTCCCGCCCCTTCCATTGATGAGTGCCGTGTTAATTTCTTTTAATTGCGGTCACCGGGCCCCTTAGGCGTCAGAAAAATTCCAGAGACGACGGTGGGGATCGAACCCACGACCGCGGGGTCTACTATAGCCAAGAATCTGACGCCTTAACCACTCGGCTACCGCGACCCCATTCAAATTAGTAAATTCGATCAATTAAATGGAGCTTATCTTCACTAAAGTGGTCATTTCATTTATCGCATAGAATCAAATGTATTGCACGACATTTGAAAAATGGTAAAAAGGAGGAAAAATTCAAAAGTTTGGTTTGGGATGGGAAGTTAGTGTCCGAGTGGATCGAGGCCACGAAACCTCTAGTGGTAGAGTAGGGGCGTATCAAGCCGAAGGTCATGGGTTCGAATCCCGTCGTGCCACTGACTTTTTTACCTCAACTAAAACCCTTAATCAATTGAAAGATATTAATTGGTCAGGCGGGCCAGAAAAACAAGTGAATTTCATATTTTCACATTTCAATACCAGAAGAAATCGTTCAAGACCACTAACCTTCCAAAAAAAATTTTTTTTTTCTTAAAAGGGTTCGCAACAGCAGAGGTTATATCAGTCCTCGTGGTGCCAGACCACGAACACTAGTGAAATTGTTAATTAATTTTAAACTAATTTGTGTTTTAATTACTAATATTGATACACGAAACCTGAATTCAAGGACAAACCCCCCTGTATTAAATTTGACCGATTGAACGTCTAATTTAATTAGGATTTTATTTATGAATCAACCTCTCCAATCAGGCCGGGAGAGAGGAATATCGTTAATAAATAAGGGCGAGCGACGACAGAAAGGCGTTGTGCCGGAAGGAAAACAAGCACGATTGTTTTTAGTATTTGTGCCTCGATGATCGTAAAGCTCAAGCTTCCAACTTGCCGTACTACTTTCCAGAGAGGCCGTTTAGTGGGAAAAGTTCAACGGCCCACCCCGCAAATGGTCCCAAGCCCGTGGATTGATTTTCCTTTCCTGTACAAAGCGATCTGAGACGTCGTTTGGCCGAATTAAGATCTCCCCGAGACAAGCTCAACCGTCGTCTGTCACATCCTTGGATTTTTACCCTTTTGAACGACGGTTGCACTAGAAATTTTACGAACTTTCGAACTCCGATGTTCAAGAACGATAAATGATCCCCAGAGAGCATTAAGATAATGATGATGATGAATGATAATTTAACGATCAACGGACAAGCCAACGTTCCATAGAAAAGAAATACAATGCAAATAAATAACAATTTAAATAGATTTATAATGTGTATATAAATATGTATCAATATGTATTTTACTTGGCCCTATTTACCCAAAATTTTATTTAAATTGTTTTAAAATTATTTACCTCAATCAATTTTTTAACCAGAGAAAACATTTTTCAAATGATTTAATCTAAAATGCAGTTAAAAAGAGGATGTTCGGAAACATGTTGAGCGATCAAACGAGGATTAAGTAAATTTTTAAAATGTTTGACCCAGGAACTCATCGAGATATTACTGCTTTCGTAAGGAGTTGTTTAAAGAGGTTCGTTTAACTTCCACTATTTAGTGGCAGCTGGTTATTATTTTTGTCAAATAGACTTTCTTTTTTTTCAACTCAGTATTACTTTTCAGGAACAATTCAAGTAGAGAGATCATTTTATTTATTTAAACACCATGTTTGGTACGCAGAAGGACTCAGAACACCAGTTGGAGGAGGGAACACGAGCAGGAGTATTCGTTCATGGAACCACCAGTCATTTTCAAGCAGAGATTCACGCAACCGGGGGATGTACTCAATTCACCTGGTCTAAAGGGTGCAAAACAAAAAACACAAGACCATAGCCATCGCTATTTATTTATTTTCTAAAATAAAATGTGGTCAAATCGCGTTTTGATTTGGAAATTAAAGAAAAACCAAAATTTTTTCAATAGTTCAATAATGACGATAATTTTCTTTAATAAAAAAAAAAGAAAAAGAAAACGTTTGCTTGACCTAATTTTGAAGTTGTGAAAGCCGGCGCCCTTTGAATACAAACGAGCAATCAAAATAGGATTTAAAGTCCGCTGGAAAAGAATTTTATAAACTTTTAAAAATAAATCAATAATTTTAAATCCAATTGATAAAAGGAAAACTTATTAGAGAAAAATTATTGACAGAGTAAATTATACATGATATGGTGTTTCAAAATTAACCAGCAGAGCAACATTCCCAACATTGACTAATCCATTTGTCGGGAAGAGTTCATTTATTTCTTTCCTTGAAGGGTAGGCGAATTGACCAGGACGGTCGTTCTCCTCATCAAATAAAGTGGAACATTATGCAAAGGCATTAAGGCATTAACTCACTACACAGGGATTTTTTTTAACAATTTAGTATGATAATTTGAATAAATTACATGGAAAACGCTTGCAGGTAGTCTGATTTTTTTTTTTACTAGCAGTTTGAGTAGTTTTAAAAATGAACATTAGGCGATAATTTACTAGTTTTCGTGGTTTGCATGGCCAATTAATATATTTCAATTAATTAAGGTTTTTTGTTGATATGAAAAGTCAGTGTTACGAGCGGGATTCGAACCCAGGACCTTCGGCTCGTGACTTTGATCCAATCGGGCGCTAACTTCCCATCTCAACCCCACCTTTCGAAGTTTCCTTCCTTTTGCCATTTTTCAAGTGTCATGGAATCTATGGGATTCTCGGCAACAAATCAAGTAGGCTCGGAGTGCTTTTTGTGAAGTATAATTCTTTATAACTTATTAAATTCACTAGTTTTCTTGGTTCGCAAGGCCAATTAATATATTTCAATTAATTAAGGTTTTTTGTTGATATGAAAAGTCAGTGTTACGAGCGGGATTCGAACCCAGGACCTTCGGCTCGTGACTTTGATCCAATCGGGCGCTAACTTCCCATCTCAACCCCACCTTTCGAATTGTCCCTCTTTTTGTCATTTTTCAAGTGTCGTGGAATCTATTGGATTCTCGGCGACAAATTGAGTAGCCACGGAGAGCTTTAGTGGAGTATAATTCATTATAACTTACTAAATTCACTAGTTTTCGTGGTCCTCTTGACGTATTTATATCTTTAAATTATTCAAGGTTTTTACTTGAGATAAAAGAAGTCGGTGCCACGAGCGGGATTCGAACCCAGGACCTTCGACTCGTGACTGCAATCCACTCTGGCGCTAACTTCCCATCTCAACCCCACCTATTGAATTTTACCTCCTTTTTGCAATTTTTCAAATTTCGTTTGATTCTCGGCTAGAAATGAAGTGGCCAAGGAGGGCTTTAGTGAAGTGTACTTCTTTTTAACTTATTAAATTGACTATTTTCTGGATCTGATATTGTTTCAGTTAGTCTTTTTAATTTTCCCAGCCTCACCTTTTATATTCTAGTCGACGTGAATCGATCCATTTGCCATTTGGCAAAGAAATATAATTTTAAGGCTATGTATATGTTTTACGATTTGAGACTCTTTTCGCGGGTTTTAATGACAACGCCGGTGTGAAAACAGAAGAGGTCACTTCCAAGCATGTGTCAAGGGTCGAGAAAGCAAAGGATCGAGTTCCGTATTCGCGGCACGACCCTTCCCAGTAAACCCACGATCGTTTATTTATATAAATGGAATTATGGGTCGCCACGCCACCCGACTTTGCTAGAGCCCCAAGTTTTCTCCGGGACTTTCCCACCTGAACATGACTCAAATACAAACAGCTCGTTGCCTGGAAAACAGCGCGGGGAGGGGAGGCGAAGGGACAGGCGCTTTTTTTCGCTCGACTCCACCTCTACTGGATTTATTTTTGAACGATAAGAAGTGTAAAGTCGGAGGCGGAAACGAGTCGTAATCGATGGGCAGAAAACCTTGCGATTCATCACTCCCTCTCCTGATGGATCAGAGCTAACGCTCGATCACTTCCCTCCAAATTGGATCTTGAACGATATGACTCTTCAGCCTCGGGCGGCCGTTCTTTTAATTGTAGCCAATCTCTCTCCAAACGAACCAACAAACAAAAAACTCTTATAAATTGTATTACTGTTAATAGAGCCAATGAATTCCTTCGACTTTAAAGCGAACTAAATAAAAATTTATCTCTTTAAATAAACATTCACATTATATATTAAAACAAGGCAATATTTTCACAATGTAAAATATTCATGGCTTAACTGCCGACGTTTCGACATTTATTGAGATCATCTTCAGGGCCTGGGACAAACATTGTTTACATTTGGCAGATACATTACTCAATACCCCGATGCGCTAAACACTTGAGCTATGGTGGAAGTCGCGACTTTTGAAAAATGGCAAAAAGGGGTGAAAATTCAAATGGTGGTGTTGAGATGACAAGTTCATGCCCGAGTGGATAGAATTGAAGGTCGTGGGTTCGAATCCCACTCGTGACACTAACTTTTTTATATCAACCAATACCTTACATAAAGATTATTTAATTAAAAAAGTTATTCAGTCAATCGGACCTCATAGTCATATAATGGATATTTTATTAGCTTGTATGTTAAAATAAGATTTAAACTTTGCTTTTCACCAGGGGAAAAAGAGAAATTTTTCCGAGAACGTACTTATGAAACATGATTGAAACGAAGCCATCAAGAAAAGAAATAAAAAAGTTAGTCTCAATGGGCAGTTCGTGAGCACATGGCGTGTGAAATGAGGCCGAATGTGCGTGGAACAAGGGTTGAAATTATTGCCCGTGTAATGTTTGTAAGGACGCCCTCTCCTGATCTATTCCCTTTCATCTCGCCGGGCTTTTCCCAGCAGTTCCCCCCCCGCCTCACGAGACCGAGCGAACTGATTATTTAATTGGATTCAATTGATCCCGTTCCTTACACTTTTATCCCGAGGAACGGCTAAACCGAATTATCCCCTAAATCACTTAGCACAGATCAAGTTCATTATGATTAATGTCGCCGTTAACTCCCACAATCCGATTCTAACCGACTCCTTCCCAAAGTCGAGTTTTCTCTTGTTACACGATGTGAGAACTTTACAAGAAACGCTGCTTAATAAATCTGTCCAGTTTAATTTCTAAATCATTTAACCCTTATTACACAAAATTATGTCAAAGTTTCTTCAATTTGTAAAACTCAAATGTATAAAACCTATTTTAGTTCATCATTTCAATGCTTTAAACCTATTGTTCTTCTTATTCTTTTATAAAGATATAGTGTATAATACCACGTATTGTATTCTGCTGCTAATGTTTGAGTGATCCACCATTGATAAAATAAAAACTTTGGAATTTTCTTTGCAGGCGAAGAAACTACTCAATTTAGACACGTGGGGTTTACCATTTTTGTGTTAACCCTGATAGGTTGTGCTAGATCGAGAAAAACGATGATGTAAACTTGTGAGAATCGGCTAGTTAACATTGCTCGATCTGACCGGGAAGGAACAATGTTAGAGGTTAGGTCGAAAATGTAGTCACTTTTTTATCCGTTAGGGCGTAGGTAACTAACATGGCAGCCATTAATTTAACAGCTGTTTTTTGTTTATACGTATTTTTATTCACAAATAAACATTAATTAAATCAGTCCAATAAATTCCTTTAATTAATTTCTGACCGGTCTTTATACTATCGTTCATAATAGATACACTCGATCCTATAAAGTCTTAGGCTGTTACAGGGTACAAGTTAGGTTATGTCGGCAAGAATTAAACCGTGTCATTTGTTATTTCTTTGCGAGTGCATAGATAGTATTTTGAATGAAAGAGTTGATTAATTTTCTTGTTTTTATTAACTTCTGGCATCTTACAATTTAACACATCCGTATTTTAAGAGTGATTACGATTTTTTTTTGTTAACCCTGTTAACTCTGTTAGATCGAAAAAAATAATGACGTAGTCTTGTAAGAATCAGCTAGTTCACATTGCTCCATCTAACAGGCCAGGGCCAATGTTAGAGGTTAGCCCGAAAGTTTAGTCACTTTTCTATCCGTTAGGGCGTAAGTAACCAACATGGCAGCCATGAATTTGACAGCTGTTTTTTGTTTACACGTACTTTTATTCTTAAATACGCATCACACCAATACATTTCTTTTGTTAACTTTATGATCTGTCCTTATATTCTCATCCCCATACATCCCCTATTCTATAAATTTGTAGGCTGTTGAACGTTATGATAAAGTTAGGTTATATCAGCACGAATTGAAGCGTGTCATTTGTTAGTACTTTTCGAGTGCACATTCATTTTTTACCAACTTTTGGCATTTAACAATTTAATACAAAACAAAACAACAAAAAAACATAACAAACCTTCACGGACTGTTATTGCTTTATTTTTATTTCTAACAGTCGCCAAGCGCAGCATTGCGTAAAAATGAACGTTTAACATACAAAATAGAAAAGGGGGCGTTAACAATCTTACTGTACATAACTATAATGTCTCGCTTCAATTCGTGCCGGCCTAACCTAACTCGTATCCTAACGGCTAACTTTATAGGATACACGAATGTACCTGCGACGAATTGGAGTAAAAGGATAAGTCAGAAATTTGAATTAAGTGTATTGGTTATGATATAATTATTGTGTATTTAAAAATAAAAATACGTGTAAGCAAAAAACAGCTGTTAATTGCATGGCTGCCATGTTAGTTACCTACGTCCTAACGGCCAACAATGTAACTAAACCGCTATTCGATTCGACCAAACATCTAACCTCCTACCCTGATAGCATGTTAACTAGTCGATTCTAATAAATCTTCTACATCATTTTTCTCGATATAACACAACCTAACAGAGTTAACAGGGTTAAAATACAGATCGTGAATACCTCTAATATCTATCGGCTATTTTCCCCCTAGGCTATACCTAGCCTCCACATTGTTCTAGACCTTTAGCCTAAAAAGAGTTCAGACTAGGATTTTATGGATCATTTGATTGGTGATGTCTAAGGAACCATTGACGGCAAAGAAATTTTTATAGAAAGGATGCTTCGAATTTTGTAAATCTGACCACCACAGTTCGCCTCTGAAAGTTCAAATAGGTCTTATGAGTGTTTTGTAAGCAGATGGTTTGTGTATGCTTAGTGTTGATTTTGGTACCAATAGTCTGAGTGGTCTATATTTTTTATTAGGTTCATCACTTTAAGGTTAGATACTGGGAAAGGGTGCTAGAAACGGAAAGTACCTGACTCAACTGTGGGGTTACCCTTACCCGGCTCGACTAGAGTCATCTGCAATATGTTCTTGTATGCGGGTTTCATGGAATTCGCTACCTAATAGAGCCAAAGATAAATGACGATTGATTTGCGGTATTACCTTGTTTCATGAGGATTGTTAAGCAGATTTGAAGCTGAAGCTAGTTTATCTAGTTAGATTTTTGCTCGTTCTACCTGAGGTGTGTGAGCTTCTGTGTATAGGATAACATTAGTGTGTAAAAAAAAAATTGCGTTATCATTCATGATGGTTGTGTTTATTTGGAGGTATGCCAGCAGTAGATGGTCCTAGGATATTTTCTTTGTACAATGCTAGATTTTCTTTTCGCGTGTCCATTACTCTGAAACACTGCTCAACAGTAGAATGAAAAGGTCGCAATGCACGAACAAAAATGTTCAATGGTATTATTGAAATTTATTCAATAGAAAAGAGCAACAGACAGCAAATTGAATATTCTGACGTTTTGTTAAACGACGACCTCAACCCAACAAATCAAATAGGGAGGAAAAACGGATTTCAGATACGGCCGACGGTCTGTTGAAACTTCACCCAATTAAAACTAATTCAAATCGATCCTAATGACGAATCGCTCCTTTCCGGCGTTTAAACAAACCCATTTTCTTCCCAATCAATTACCCCCCGGCAGAGCCGGGGGAATTACAGATGTCCCAGCCAAACATTTTGCGAATTCCCGACATCGGATACAAAATTAGGGGTGAAAGGGGTGCCGAACTTTCTAACGTATTTCGTATTGGTTCAACTGCGGGAAGTTAAGGGATGCAATATTCATTAGAAAAAATCATTCCTCGCCCGCGTTGTAACCACCGATCCACGGGCTTAACCGTCCCTGTGCTAAATCTTATTGGGGGACGTTTTATTTCATCTGGAACTTTATTGTCACATCCCTCCGTCTTAGGGTTATGCCTTTGACGAGACTGTTTGTGCGATATTGGGAAAAATATTTAGGGTGTAAAGTTTATTTTACAAGACGGATATTTGTGTAGAGCCTCTAATTGAACACCAATATATATATTAAATTTTTAAGGGGCAATCGACAGCTTGGAAATTTCAGTCCCGAGTGCATGTTCACCATCAGCCCTCTCAATTCACTCTTGTAAATTCACTCACTTATAGAAAAACAAAATACATGTTTTAACGGCTATACACAATAAAAAATTCCCAATTGCCCTAAATAGTGAAACAGGGGATCATGAAACTCGCTAAGGTTTGGGGTGTTTAGGCGGGAGAATTATTTTAAAATCGGGCGGAATGCTCAGCCTCCTAGAATAGAGCCAAGGCATGACACGACCAAATTATGTGGGAGATCGAGGAACTTGTGAGGTCTTTCGCTCAAAAGCAGGTGCCCGTGAGATAACCTGCTATTTATATTCCAATGATCAAATACAAAAAATATACACTAATAACTACTTTTGTAGAGGGCGTCGGTGGCCTCAAGGTTCAATCTTTGACACGGTGCTCATCACTGTAAGATAAAGGCCCCGGGTTCGAATCCAGCGGCCCTGCATTCGAACCGGAAATACAAATGGGCTTTTTATTTTCAAAAACACCGGCACACTGAGGGTTTATATGACCTCTGCTGTTGCGAACCCTCGAAAAAACAAACACTAATTGTGGTTTTAAATTAGGTTGTTTTCTGTTCTGTACTTTGGTATTTCAACTCAAGAGGGGAAACCGCTAGCACAATGAAATGGACCAGTTGGTTTTCACTTGATTTAGCTAATCCATCATTTTTTTCCGTCCTTAGAGCAGGATCTAGACCTCATCAATAAATGTTCTCCATTCGTTTCGGTCTTCTGTCATTTCTTTACACCGAATCAAATAAAAAATCATGATCACCAGGTCAAGCTTAACGCACTAACATATTCTTATACAAGGCTTCGCAACAATCTTTTCGTATTTACTCGTTAGCCCTAAAAGGACATGAGAATCTTTAACGTCTGTACCTTTCGGCCATACGGTACGTTTTGATTATCAAGAGGTGAGATGACGCACCTCCGAACGCAACTGGATGGGTGGCATAGCCGCAGGTTTTGGTGTAGAAACCTGCCCGGCCTCACTCTCCGCTTGTCTATTGAAAGTGGAACGGGGTGCATTAATCTAGAACGTGTGCTATTCGGAAAGGGTAACCAAGTGGCTTTATATAATGTGGAATGTCTAACCACCCCCTAGAGGACCACTGCCCTAGAAAGGAAACCGTTAATGGAAGCTCGATGCAACAGGTTCACAGGAAGTTATCTCCAAGAGCCTCGCCAGTACGTGTCCATACCCATGTTGCAGGATTTGGACTTGGAATATTTTATGATATTCCATAGTTCAGACAGTTATGCCCCGAACTATGGAGACAAGATTTGGAACTGTAACCCGGACATTGATGCAGCACCCCGCTGCCTACCCAGAGGCTGACATAAATCTAGTTTTTGCTTACGAGAGGGTGCCACGCTTTATTTTGCGCCTGGACATCCAAGCGTCCAAGCATTAGGAAAGGTCTCAAGAAAGTGAGTCGAAGGACGTGGACTAGAAAGCGAAATGACCGTGGACACTAGGCGCACCTTTTCAGGGTCATCTTGTCATTTTGGTCATCCTGGCCACACTGTACCACCCACGGTCATTCGTTCCCGGACTCATAGTCACAGGATGACAAGAGGATTGTTAACGTCCGCACCTAGGCTATATAGAGCCTCTACCGGACATCCCGATTGACTCATCTCCGCATGAGCGTTGATGTAGAGGCTTAGCACCCCTAAGGGCTGTTACCACCTCGCTCCCACCTTGTCCGAATGGTTAATGTCGCATGCAAAAGGCTAGCAAGTCGAAATACATCGGCCCGCTCGCCCGCATACTCCTTCGATAGAGAAGGCGAACGCAATCACACTGAGTGATGATACTTCCCCATCGTAGTAACTTTCGGGAACGCCTCTACAATTGAGATTGCTACCCACCCCCTAGACGAGCACTCCCTACGGTCAAAAGGTCACATATCGCTCCCAGCGTACCACCCATGGTCACCTTAGTCTCACGTTTAATAGCGTATGTATCCTCTGGATTGAGAAAAAAGATGAGATGGTCTGTCAGGCGTCGAAGGTGTTGTGCTCGGCACACGAATCGGCTTAAAGCTGTTCATTCTCCGACACCCTTCTCCACACGGCGTAATTCAAGGGGAGGGGTGGTCAGTCTCTCATTTTGTGGTGATGGGTGTCACCGAGGATTCACAGGCCGAGCCTGACGGGTGCCACGATCCCGACAGTCCACCCGCCCCAGGTGATACTTTCAATTTTACTGAGTGAACAGTGGCGATCCTTTCTTTTTCAGTCTCCGAGGAGACCCTAAAAGTGGCGCCACGAGGCGCAACAGCGTAGGTCATATTAACTCTCGGAATGTCGCTAGTTTTGAAGAAAAAAAAACTGTAAATGACTAGGGCCGCTGGATTCGAACCCGAGCTCTTACCGTGAAGAGCGTTGTCAATCTCTTAAACTTTGCCCTTCAAACCTACTTATTAAAATTGTAATAGCATCCGATTCTAAGTGAAAAATTCCTCTACAAACCATACTTAATTTTACATTAATATAAGCAACATAAAAATAAAAGACAATGTATTTTATCTTAACAATGTGTCCATTGAAAAGACGTCATTAATTAAAGCTTCTACATGTTAAATTCATAAAAAGTTCGTTTTATTCAAAGTCCGATTCCTAATTGCATCCGAGATATTTGTACTTGTCAGGTCATTTAAACTTTTCACAACTTTATTGCGTAAAGTCCATCGTATATTACAAAATTGTCACTGTAATTTCTGTTTTTTTTTTAACTGTAATCTTAAGGAAGTAAAATAAAAAATCACTTAGTGGATAAACTTTTACGAGTTTTTAAAGTTCCTGGCTAAAGTTTAAGTAAGATTTTCTTTGTTCTGTAAGTATTGACAGATATGGCGTTGACAAGAAAGTTGCCTCCACTAATAAACATTAATTACTTGTGCTTTTTTTTCTCTCTCTCTCATTTCTCTAATGTCAGCTATCCACAAAATTACAGTTTTATTGCAAATAGTTTGTCTTCTGTATACTATTTTTAAAAGTACTTTATATCTAAAAGATATCCCAAGTATCGGAAATACTAGGGCAACTATATATGTAAATTAATTTTTTTTTCAAATGAAACGTTCTGTGATGATAAGTCAGAAATACAGATTATTTATTGTTAAAGTTTATTGTTAAAGAGGTGATGAATTTTATATCTTTTGCATCTCACTGTAACCGTCCGTTTAGGGGTTGATCAAGTAATTTCGGCCTGGCCGTCGAGCTCATAAGAAGTGCCTCCACTCCACTCGGCACTTACAACATTCCCAACTTTCGTAAGAGTTTTCTCCCGTATCCCTTTTCAGCCGGGGGGGGGGTTTATTACAATCCTTTTCCATTGG
The DNA here is from genome assembly GCA_039619505.1 of Cimex hemipterus. Classification (NCBI taxonomy): domain Eukaryota; kingdom Metazoa; phylum Arthropoda; class Insecta; order Hemiptera; family Cimicidae; genus Cimex; species Cimex hemipterus. The sequence goes on along the minus strand of CM077114.1, from coordinate 15,110,306 downwards.
CAACACCTCACGGCTCTCTCTTGACGCGGGTCGATTTACTCCTTTTCTAATAAATAAAAACAATCGGCCCTTTTTGCCCGGGGAATATTGCCCCCTTGGAAAAACAGGTTGGAATCAATTTCGCGAAGTGTGTGGGAAAAGGGGTTAAAAGCCGCGTGGCTGTGTTGCGCTGGAGAAAACGGCCGTCAACACAAATCCAGACGAGACGAGCCAAAGGTATTCGCCGACCCGGACTTTGATGCATGCCGGCAATACATCACCTGCTTCGTCAGACGGTTTCCTGCTCTTGACATATTATATTGTACTGGGAGCCAAGGGTGGCTGACGTCCGTCTTGATCTGGGAAATTGTCATTGTCGCTCCGGTCAGACCCCTTATTTAAACAAAGGATGATTGAGCACTGAATTATGCCTACCGATTGTTTGTAAAGGTTACACCGAGCACGGATGGGTGTGTCGAACGTTATGTAAAACCAATCAATTACAGTAATTAAACCGAGTGATTATTCGTTATCAATACTAATTAATTTTTATATACACTGATTCATAAATTTTACCCACCACTCAATTTATTCAGTATTAAAAGTAAATCAATTCTCTTTCTAAATTATTTACAGGCAATTAAGATCTATCGTAGACCAAATAAACAGTAAATAATACTTTGTTTATTTAATTTGCACAATTATGTACTGGGCAAAATGTAGCATCATGCCCATAATTCCGCTACGCCCCAAGATCCCTTTCTATAACGAGCACATTCTACCAAAAGAGGAGGATAACGCAGAATATACAACTAGTACAAGAAAACCGTAAGCAAGATTCTAAGGAGCCACTAGCAAAGTTACAGAGGATGATTAACAACCTGAACTACAAACGTGGTTCATGTAAACCAAGTTCAATTCTTTAAGTCGGTTCAACATTATCTTAGAACTGTCATCGCCTCCAAATTATTGAACGATCTTTTCTCTGAACTTGAATAAATTTGTAAACTACCTTCCTGTAAACCAAGTTTAGTTAATCAAGTTACACCATCATTATAATAGAACGGTGGTCTCCTCGAAATAATTCAACGCATTTTTCTCTGGTTTCAGTTAAATTGATGAATGCGGCTCTTGTAAACCAAGTTCAACTTTTTAAATAATTTCATCATTACCATTGAACAATTGGCTTCTCTAAATCATTCAACGCTCTTTTCTCTGAACTTGATTAAATTAATAAACTCGGTTCATGTAAACTAAATACAACTCTTTAAGTTGGTTAATTATTTTCATGAAACGGTAATCTCCTCCAAATCCTTTAAAGCTCTCTTTTGTGAATTGAAATGTTTATGAACGAGGTCCCTGTAAACCATGTTTTCTCTCAAGATCGCTTTCAGTTATTTTTTTCCTTCATCATTTCATTTGGTAGTGTGGTAGTATCAGTGGGACAACATTATTAAAGGAAGAATACAGCCAGGGCGAAATCGCCAGGAGACTAAGTGCAAATCACTCGATAATATGAAGGGCGCTTTAAGCAAAAAGGGCTTTACACCAGAAGGCCGAGATAGATTCGACCGAAGTACGGATACCATGGGAGAATGGGCCAAAGGACTGCTGAAGGCAAACTCCTACTGGTCTGCTGACGGTTCCAAAATTGACAGGAGTACGGAAGCTGTAGTATTCGGGAAGTAACCATAGAAGCCTTGGTATGCTGCCGTGTCCCAGTCTGAATCATAGTGATTGAACGCAAAGGAGAAAAATGACTGGGGATACATTCCCTTAAGGTAGCCAACTTGTCCGAAAGTCAGGCACCACTAACCTCATGCGAGGTGAAGGCAAATAGTGTTTGGAACTGCATGGATGCCCTGACAGAATGACCTGACCCTGGCATAAACCCTGAGCACTCGGAGCATAAAAATTGACTTATTTCTCAAAGAAGGAGCTCACTGAATTCTGAATCTTACTGTGAGCCTCCACATCCTGCCACAAAAGAACTCTTAAAATATTACATTACTGAGTCCAAACACGGGGGAAACAATTATACAAGTATAACGCACGCGAAGCACCCACAAAAGATTTACGGGAAGACCTAGTTGGACTCCTGACAAGATTCTGCCATGTAAAAAGTGGTTGGGAGTACAGACAGAAGAACCACTGTGCAGATACTGCCAAAAGGGGAGGAGACCGTAGAATATGCAACTAGTATAAGAAAAACGTAAGCAAGATTTTGAAACCTGAAGCTAGCTAGGAGAATACAATCTAACTATTCTAGTCGAGGTGGACAAAGCCTTGCGACCACCTCTTTTATCCCTATCCACAGATCGAGGACCAGGAAGAATTAGGTTCATTCATCCTTCATCAGGCGCTACAAACCACTAGCATTACGGTAAATGAGATAAGCATCTGATAAAACAAGTCCGCAATGTTTCGATTTCCTCTAGGATTGTACTTGTAGATAACCTCAAGGCTCGGCAATAGGCTCATGAACCTATACTCACAATAGCTCGGAAAAATGGGCAAATTTCAATTGGCGCGGGAACATGTAAACTAACTTTTCAGATGAGGTGAGTGTTGGCCTCAAATCTTCAAATGAGCGTAATTGCATATGTACACGAACAGAAGAAACATACACGTAATGATTCCGCGGATGTCTTTCCAATTTGGGCCATTGATATTCTGGGGTGGCTTTTCCTCGGGCGCCCGCACCGAATTATTTGTTGTGCGTCGAAGATCTCTAAATTCAGAAAGGGCAAGACACAATTGAAAACCATAAGTGAGAGATTCTTGCTAACACAAGAATTTCCAAGCTGCCAGATGAGGAGGAGACCGCAGATCATATTTTAGTGTTCTGTGAAGGTCTATAGTTTCAGGCTTCTGCAACTAGTACAAGAAAAATCGCGACTGAAATTCGAAGTTCAGATCTGAACCAAATCGAACACATTTGGAACTAACTTAAAAAAAGAGCACGACGACGAAATCCAGGTCGTACACCCTAGAACGTTAAGAACGGTGTGAATGAAAAAAATTCTCAGGATTTTACCAGAAATCATTTCCATGGTATGCAAAAGCGTTTATCGGACGTGATTCCTGTCGAAGGCAGAATAATCGGTACAAAGTAGGACAAAACGTTTTTTAAACATTTTAATTTAATTATTTTTTATTTTATTTTATTTTATTTTGGTCTTTACTCAATAATTGTTTTTACGATTGAACAACAAACATTTTATTCTTTTTTTTAATTTCTAAAACAAAATCTAAATTAAAAAAATTGAAGGGTGGTGCGTTTTGTCAATATGTTTGTGTAATATGTATTAACAGACCCAAAGACAGTACAGAGTACTCCAAACCAATTTGAACCCTCCTTGTAGAAAATTACGGATGCTTGAGTGAATTGGATGTCCTTCATAAAGGACAAACCAATTAGTACTCAAAACTAATTAATTATTTACAATTAAATTATTAACCGTTGGAATATAGCAGTTTTCCACATTATTGTATCTCTCTACTGGAATGCTGGAAATAAAGTAATACCAAGGGTTGCGTTGAGGTAGCTAAGGTACTCAATAATTTGCCTTCAAGGTGACAGTGCCCAGTCAGCTGTTCTACCAGAATATCCGAGTTTGATTTCGGGAATTCTCCAGTAATCATTATTAGGCAATTATTCCAGGGTTTTTTCGATTTCGAACGGTTTGTTCGAGTGGGTTTGGGAGACAGAAATCTTCATAGTAGTACCATCCACCCTCAGTTTTATCTGTTCATTACTATGGCGTCGAGTTGTTTTTTTAGGAACCGATGAGTAGGTTATTTAGCTGGCGGGGGTGGCCGGCGGACACGTTTCGGTTTGACCAATGCCCCTTCCATCAGAGAAGGTAGGTCACTCAAATTTCCGGTTAATAAGCACTCTGCGGACTGATCCTAGCTTCTCTAAGAGGTTAAACCGTAAGAGCATTTTGTCGCCACCGATTAAGCTCGCTTTATCGTCAATAATTAATTGTTAATTATTAATTGAGATGAGAAAGTTTAAGGCATGTTTATGTTTACTTTGTATAAATTTTACCATTAAGTTGATAAATTTATTTTTGGTCAAGAGAGTTTTGTTTTACTTTGGTTTTCATTTTACTTTTCTTTATTTTAATACTCCACGCTTTCATCACAGCGCACTCTGCTGATTTCGCTTACGTGGGCTTTGGAAACTGCGAGCCGTCTCCCGGACTTAAGGCGAGTTTAGGTAACCGAAGTCCATCGCAGGATAGGGCAAAGATGACAGCTTTTTTTGGTTTTGTGTGGAGTTGAAAATTTACTTAACAGTTCCAACGCTGCAGTTGATCTTTTCATGGCTCCAGTGACGTATGGTAGTCATTGAGAGACAAATAGTATCTTGATCGCTTCAACAAGCAATATTTGGTCAATGTCATGGTTCAGCCACATCTGACGATTTTCGACTATATGTCTCAGTTTTTATTCCAGAGCTGGTCATTTCTCCTGGCAGTGTTGGTAGTTTTTATGATTTTTGTTTTCTGAATGTGAACATTGTGATATATTCACTAGTTTTCGTTGTCCGTTTTGACAATTGATATTTTTCAATTAATTAAGGTTTTTAGTTGAGATAAAAAGTCAGTGTCACGAGCGGGATTCGAACCAACAACCTTTGGCTCAATAAGCGGCTGTTCTACCACTTGAACTATTGCGACGTCGATTCACTCGGACACTAAATCCTCACCTCAACCCCATTTTTTTTAGAATGCAAAAAGGACGGAAAATTCAAACGGTGGGTATAGCTGAGAAATAGCGGCGTATCAACCTGAAGGACGTGGGTTCAAATCCCGCTCATGACACTGACTTTTTCACCTCAACTAAAAACATGAATTAATTGTGAACAATGACGTTTATTATATCTATGTGTTCACGTCTAATGACTCTAAAGACATTTATATGAAAGCGTCGACAATTAAAACCTTTCATACTTTAAATTTCAAATTACCAGGAAACGTAACCGTTCTTAAAATAAAAATGGATCTACTAGAAAGCATTGTAATTTCAGCTCAGCTTTTTGTATAAGCAGACATCGCATTAATGCGGGTTGTTAGTTGTTTGTAACACGTTTCCAGGCATGAATTTTTCTATTACTTATCATTTTTAATGTTTTATCTTGAAATGTGAAACTCAATGAACACATATTAACTATAGTTTATTTATTAACTTTTTGATATTACGATTATTGTTATTTTATTTGACTATTGTCTTTATTAGTTTGTAATATCATTATATATAAAATATATCTGGATTTTTCACTGACTCGAGAGAAATCAAGACAGGGAGGCTTTGATTAGTTTTTTTTATGTCACTTCTCTACATGGTATTTTTTGTTCAATTTTGCATAATTAATCGTAGAAACGTTCAGTTTCTGTATGTCATATAGTAATAATTCATGCTTTTCTAATATTGCGGACAGTAACCTGTGGATAGATCCTTCTCGACATGAATATGCATGAACCATATTATTGGATTCTGTTAGAGGTCAGTGAGATGCAAGCTTCTCTGTATCGACTGTATGAAAACGTTGAAAATTTCTCAAAATCGTTTTTCAATTTATTTAGAACCGAGTTCAAATGTCGGATTTACATTGAATGTCGTTTCAGCGTGAGCTAAATCCTGTTTAGCTTTAAACGACGTTACTCCAAAATCCTCCAAAAACGATGGTCCCTCTGAACAAGACTATATTTATGAACTCAGTTTTTGTAAACCAAGTTCAACTCATCATATCATAAAATGGAAACTTCGAAACGATTCAACGCTGCTTGACTGAACTAGGTTATATTCATGAACGAGATTCTTTTAAACCACATTTGTCATGAAGTCACGTCATCATTATCTTAAAATGATTGTCTCTTTTAAATCATTCATTGCGCCTTTCGATGCCCCCTCCGAACATGACTATATTATGAACGCAGTTTTTGTAAACCATGTTCAACTCATCAAGTCGCGTCATCATATCATAAAATGGAAGACTCTTCGAAATGATTCAACGCTGCTTGACTGAACTTGGTTACATTCATGAACGAGGTTCTTTTAAACCACGTTTAGCTCATGAAATCACGTCATCCTTATCATAAAATGGCCGTCTCTTCTAAACCATTCAATGCGCCTTTCTCCGAACATGATTAAATTTATGAACAAGGTTCCTTTAAACCAAGTTCAACTTTTTAAGTCGCTTCATCATTATCATAGAACCGTCGTCTCCTGCAAATTATTTAACGCTATTTTCTCTGAACTTGATTAACCGTATAAACTCGTTTCATGTAAACCAAGTTCAACTCATTAAGAAGGTTCATCATTATCATAAAATGGTCTTCTCCAAAATTTTCGATGCTCATTTCTCTAAACTTGGTTAAAGTTATGAACAAGGTTCCTTAAAACC
>CM077114.1:15040631-15056028 GCA_039619505.1 Cimex hemipterus | reverse complement strand
GAAAATTATGACTACATTATTACATTATGTTTTAAAGCATTACTTTTGAAAAAAATTGCGTTCTTTTATCCTATAAAGTTAAAGTAAGAACTTAAAAAAAAAGTTGTTCACATTTCTCGAAAAAGTTGAAAATTATGACTCATTGCACTTAAAAACAGAGTTGAGTCAAAATCCGGCCATTTCACGGTGTTGACCGAAAAATTAATAAACATAAGCTTATGTTTCTACCTCCGCCATTTTTGAACCTTTATTGCTAACTCGATTAATAAAAATTATTTTTATTTTTTAATAACATATATTAGACATTATTTTTCCATTTCAGTATTTTGTGCCTTTGAATTGTATTCAAAATATTTCCCTGTTGTTTTTTTTTAATATATTTTTTTCCGATATTTTGGAAAAGATTCATAATTCACCCAACCCAATCCTGTCTCTTGCATAAAAAAAGAGTTAACATGTGCGTAACTAAAATCAAGCATATCCTTAATTTATTAGAATGGATGTATCCAAATTTTACAAAGACACACTACCACGTCTCGGAAGCGAAATAAAAAAGCGTAGCTTTAAAGATTCTGAGTTTTCGAAAAACTGTCCACCTTTGGAAAATGTTCGACCATAACGAACAGATGTTCTACCCATGCAACAAATTGAACAACAGGTTATCATAAAAGTGAAAAACAGGAAAATTAAAAAATTTCATAAAACATCGACAGCCCTCCACTGTTGGTCGAAACTGTTTTTTTAAAAATCCACCATCGATCCTCTTTCTAATTTTTCAAACGCTAACAGTTATTATTAAATATTTTCTGAATTTAATAATTATAATTTAAAAAGTGCACGATTATTGAAAGCTGGTTTCAAGCTGATTTTTTCAATAACTAAACTATGTATTGCCGAAAAACAGATCATGCATCAATATACGGGGCTTTATTACCTCTGGCTTCTTATAAGTTTTTTGAATAACAAATTTCCCTAATAATATTGTAATGACATGGAAAGAATACTCTTATCAGAAACGGATGAATATTTTGATTTATCTTGTTTTACAAATAACAGGTTTTATGCTTAAGCGCATTTGATTTCCTTCGCTATTGAACGATAAAATCCCAGTTTTATCGTAAGGACCTCTTACAAGATAAACTAACATGTGAAAGTCATTTCGATGAAATTTACGACCGCATTAGAAGGGATATTTGTTTCAAAGATTCCAACGATTTAAGCATGGAAAAATAGGAAAAATAAGTGGTTTGTGCAAAATTTTAGTGTTGCTGAACTTCACCGGAAATATATCTGTTGGATGGCTATCCGTTGAATTATATGTATAGCTATTAGCTATACTTTTATCTGTATCTTCGTCTCCCAGTAGTTTTATTTTTCGAAATCAATTTTTTGCTCATGGACTTGTGTGTGCTCCTAAAATGATCTAACGTATGATGTATTATACATAAATTACAAAGAAATTTTTTGGGTGTGTGGTCTAGAGAACACGGTGGAAGTGAAAACTTAAGTTCTACCCGAATGAGCGTTACATCTTCGAGCGTGACGGCTCAGTCTCATTCAATGCTTAGAAATGAGCGTTACGGTTCTGTCTCATTCAAAGCTCACAAAATGAGCGTTACATCTTCGAGCGTGACGGGTCATTCTCATTCAACGTTCACAAAATGAGCGTTACGTCTTCAAGCGTGACGGCTCAGTCTCATGCAACGCTCACAAAATGAGCGTTACATCGTTGAGCGTGACGGCTCTATGTCATTCAGCGCTCACGAAATGAGCGTTACATCTTCGAGCGTGACGGCTCAGTCTCAATCAATACTCGCAAAAAAGTACTGAGCGCGCTTATAGAAGTTTTCACTTCAATTATTTGTGGATTTTTCGTTAAGTAAAGTACGGTAATAACAATCAAAATTAAAGCTAGGAACAATTGTTGTGAAGTTTAATACAAGTGAGTTAAATGATTTTTAATTTTGAATCTTTAAATATGGGATTGGGATAAAGAGTCAGTGTGGGGAGCGGGATTCGAACCCATGACCTTCGCCTAAATACGCAGCTGCTTTACCACCTCAGCTATCGTGAATTCGATCCACTCGGGCACTAATTTCCCATCGCCAGCGAAGGTCACTATTACTGACATTTTTTTAACTCAACCAATACCTTACTTAATGTTTATTTAATTGAAACGAATTCATCTAAAATAATGGAATAACAAAGCTCATTTCCATAAAAAAATATCGGAGGAACATTGAAGAATGTATAATCCGAGATAATCAGTCTTGTCTTCGGAATATTCGCGTTCAAGCGTTTCCTTCCAATCAGGAGTAAAGGTAGAATCGTGGAAGTTCTGTTAAGCCCCCGCGCGTTTCTTGAACATCGTCGATTCGACCAATCAACAAGGGTTTTGATGAGGATTCGATACTTTGCCGTTGTGAATTTTGTTTTGTCGATCTCTCAGTTTGTATAACTACCGTTATAAATAAATCAATGAACCATAAACACAAACCACCCAACTAACTATGTATTATGACCGATCAATGAACTAAACAAATCAAATTATCATTTTTATATGCCTGTCTATATTTTTATCAACTTATCTCTCCTAATTAATCAATATTGTTGCCATCTCTCTCACTCTCTCCCCCTCCTTTCTTTATTAATGTTTCTTAATTTAAGTGGTATTGGGCTAAATTATAGTTTGCATGTATTTGGGGCTAAATGTCCCAGCTTTCGCAAATACTCCGTCGTCCTTTAAAAGACAATGAGGATTTTAATGTCCATACCTGCGTCATGTTCTAAAGCCGCAGCGTTGATGCTGTACAAGCGCCGAGGAGCCAAGACGAACTTCGCTCCCCGCTTGCCCATTCAGAGTGGTCGGATCTGCATTAAGCATCAGACCGTATGTCGCGCGTAAAGAGCTACCAAGGCCGAAATACATAAGCCTGGTCTCCCAAGCAGTCCCTAGATAGAGAAGACCACTCTATTTTTCTATTGCTAATCACACCCCTAGAGAGACTGCTTTCGGTGAAGGACGCCATTCGTGAACATTACATACGTTGAGTAAGCACAACTGACCACTTCGTAGACTGAACGTCTTCAACGCTTTACCCTCCGATGGTCCGATCCTTCGTATCCCGCGAGGTTGGGTATATAACGATGGCCATATTCAAGTGTTCGGGGAAATATCATAGATAGAAGATGTGCCAGATTCCATCAGTTCTCACCAGGTGCCTTGGCATTAAGCCACTTTGAGTCCATTCTCAATGTTGCAGGAGCTGAACTATGGAAAATTTCTGGTACCCCGTAGTACGATGGTTTTGCACCCTCTGACATAGCACAGGCCGTCTATTGTGCTTTAGAAAGGTTGCCACGCTGTCAACGCTGCACCATAATTTTACCCTTCAATCACCTGGTAACAAAGGGTTGAGAGGTCGCAATAAAGAGAGAAGGAACCCGGATTGAGAGAGGGAAGTGAACGAGGACACGAGGTTCACGATTTCAAGAGTCTTGTCCTCACTGCACCCATCGTCGCCGTAGTTCCACATCAAGTAAGCTACGATTCTCCTGGGTGGATGATGGAGACGAGATGGTCGCTCAAGCGCCGAACGAGTCGGCACCGCCTGACAAGTCATCTCGACGGGGCGAATCCAAGACTGTGTGGTCTCCCTACCTACAGGTCGGATTGGAGCAGTACATTCTCAGGTTTCCATTCTCCACATTGATACCCTCAGGCGTAGAGGTGGTCAGTCTCTCCCCAGTGGGTAAAGGGTTAACCCAGGACCTCACAGGCTAACTTTTTCGGGCTGTTTGCTACTCTCCGAGATCACCCCGCCCCAGATATCATTTGCTACTATTGGTCGGGCAACGGCACCGCCGGGGAGCTTCACAGGTCGCACCCTCTCCACCCCAACTGCATAGCTCCCAGGCAGTATTTGCAACTTCACTGAATAAACAGTTGCGATCCTCTTTTTGTTTAGCATCCGAAAAAAACATAACAGTGGCCCCACACGTATGCAAGAGGTCGCGGGAACGGGAATGTCCTATGTGTCGATAGCCACCGCCGAATCATCTCGATGGTAGCATCTCCTGGGCATTTGACTTAAGGAAGATACCAAGGGCCCAGCCACATAACGTATTGGGTGGAATCCCTGCTAGCTAAAACGTGTCTATTTACAAATCCCGATGCTATTACGTAAACTAAGTATTAAATAAAAGCAATTTACGTTTTCATAGTCAATTGACTAAGTTTCTTCTTTCAATTCATTGATTATTCTTTCTAAGGTTTTGGTTAAGATAAAATAGTCAGGGTCACGAGAGGGATTCGAACCCACGACTTTTGGCTAAATACGCCACTGCTCTAACCACTATCGTGTCTTCTGTCTGACTGACACGTCGAACACCAATTCTCCATCTCAACCTACAATAGTTCCAATTTTCCATCTTTTGCAATTTTGCCATTATTAAATAAAAGTATTTTCGAAAAATCTAATTTGGGTTTTACATCATTCGAAGAGAGATAAACCGTGCTGCATTCGCACATTTTCTCCTTTTCAAGGGAAAACATTGAATAAAACTGAAACTACCCTCCGACCTCGCACAATGAGAAATATTCGCTTCCGTTTCATTTGAGAAAAAAATATGAAATATTTCTTAGCGTTGTTTTTTTTTATATCAGGCCGTCGAGAAAACCCCCGCTGACAAATTACAGTCCTGATTAACAAGGAAGGGCGTGCAGCTGAAAAAATTAGAAGCTTATAAACGATCAGCATTTTTCGGCGAGTCGTGGACGAAAAAAGGCCGGCCCAAACCGAATTATGTCTGCAATTAACAAGAGGCGGGGGTTGATAATGAACAAAGAAAACTCGAGCGTTTCCGTTAACTCGTTCTCCTTTACCCAGCTAACAACACAATCTGTCTTTTTTTTAAACAGCTTATCTTTCCCTTTTGGGCGATTACTTTGTAAAGAAAATTTAGTGGCCACCTAATAAAAGTCACTGCTTTGAAATTCTTCTGAAAATGTTAAAATAAAAACTTTTCAGATACAGGGTTGATACAGGGTTTTAACAAAAAAAAAATATATATATGAAAAGCCCGGACATTGGCAGTAATACAAGAGACCAGATTCGTCTTGTAATTGGCAAATTTCTAGAAATGCGACCACTTTTAACTTATTAATAAGTTGTGTTTTTTTTTTTTTTTTTTTTTCAAATGATTAATGCTTGAGTTGAGATAAAAAAGTTAGTGACACGAGCAGGATTCGAACCCACGACCTTCGGCTCAATACGACGCACCACTTGAACTATCGTGACCTCAATCCACTCGGACACTGACCTCCCATCTCAACCCCCCACCTTTTGAGTTAGTGGTTAGATCGAATTCACCATAGCTCAAGTGATAGAACAGCAGCCTATTTAGCCGAAGGTCGTGGGTTCGAATCCTGCTCGTGTCAATAACTTTTTTTATCTCAACTAAAGCATGCATGTATTAACAAATAAAGTAAACGGAATTTTATTGATCTTTTCTTAGTCCTTCTACCACCTTGACGATTTATATACACTGAGAAACGAAAAATTTCGTCCAATTGGTGTATTCCCTTTTTCTCTATAAAGGAAAATTTCGAACTTAATTTGTCTCATTGTTTTTATAAATAATTTTTTTCTGTTTTAAATGGGGCCCATCAGAGGAAAGACAAGGATTAACGAATTTTCAATGTTTAATTTTGTACGGAATTGAAAATGTTTGTTCAGTCTCCCTGGAATTCTGAAGCAATAACCTGTTTAGTTTTCATCTGTTTTCTTAATTTCAAATTTACAAATCAAGCCACATAGAGCTGAGGATGTTGGGCGTGATGCGACACTTATTGATGATGGGGGTTGTATCAGATATGCGGCTGTTGCCATCGGACATCTCTACGAACCACTGCGAAACGCCGTTAGACGTATAAGGCTACCATGGAAGGCTCGGTTTTATCCGTGTTAGAGTAACAGAACCACAGCATAACCGTTTTTGTCGTTTAGAATTTGGCGAAACCGGCGCCAAGCGATTCATCAGCTCCAAAAAGTTCGTGGTGTCAAAATTTCTGAAAGCACTGCTCGAAGAAAATTAAATCAATATGGTCTGACGGATTTTCGCCCAGAAAAAGGATCAGAATTGACCAGAGAACAGAGTTGCACGGCTTGCATTTTCTCGAAATTACAGCTATTGGTCTTTGGACGATTGGTCTACTGTCCTTTTTTACAGATGAGCTCAACGATCTCCAGATAGGGGTGAAAGAGTGAGGAAAAGGCTTTAGTGAACGGGAGTTCTGTGGCCCTGAGAAGGGCCGGTATTGTGTAGAGAAGCCGTGACGACGGATCGAGGCCGTGACCGTGTGCGTGGCGCCGTTGGTGGTGGTCTGTTACCATGAGTAGTCCGTTGGCTGAGGTCCGGTCGCAGTGAGTTGACTCCACAGAGGCCGAAGTACTGCAGTGAAGCAATAGCCGAGAGCAGCGTTTGGCGTTTACGGCCAAGTGGGCTGTTTAGAAGGCGGGATCAGGCTAATGCTGCGAGTATTTGTCGTCGACGGTTTTCCTTTAGTGATTGCTCGTCGGAATGACGACGAGTATTCTGATGTTATCCATCAGTGATGAGTGAGAACTCGTCCTGCGGACGAGCCTGCTTATGTTGTCCATTAGTGATGAGTGAGACCTCGTCGTATGAACGAGTCTGATTCTAGCGAGGCAGTCCCTCTGCATATATAGGGGAGGGCTCTACTCTGATTGGCTGCAGAATGGAAGGCTGAACATTCTACAGATTGTAGTGGCATCTAGCGGTAGCTTCAAGCGGCCACTACAAGGCGAAATGAACATTTTTCCCATAGCCAATCTTTTCAACGTAGGTCAGCGGTGGTTTGGGCGAGAATGCCAATGGAGTGTATCACAAAGTTGGTTGCTGTTCGAGGAAGGTTTTTTACGGCCAAAGGATGAAATTTTAGAACTAGTTTTCTATCCTCGATGTAATCAGGGCATTCTTAGCACGAGATAATGCCTGTCTACATTTCGCTCACCTAGTCGAAACGTACCTTCAGCAGCATAACATCACGGGCTCAGCCCGGCCAGCCAGTACTCTAGATCTGAACACCTTCTAACATCTACGGGATAACCTCAAAAGACGACTAAGACACATCACTTCCTGATAGACTCCACGATTTTGAAAGTACTCATCGTGAAGAATGAGATAACCTCGAGCAAAGAAACATTTCCAGACTGGTAGAAAGTATGTCAAGACAAGAAGAGTATAAGCAATATGCTTTCAACGTACTGATGAAGGCGTCAAATAAGCCGAAACCTCGTCATCAGAATTCGAATTTTTTACCTTCATGGCTCCATCCCAGGTCTCTTAGTTCAATGCCACCAGAACTAGGTTTACCCGAATCTTGGGATCTGGTGGCACGGAATAACGTTTTATTTGGTGAATCGATCATGTATAATGCATGATTTTGAAGCAATTCAAATCCATAGTTTACGTTGAAACATAACAGATTTTTTTTCAATGTTTGCTTGAGTGTAATCATTTTTTCATTCAGATAGACACCTTAATATCATTTTCATGTTACAAACATATCTTGAAGAATAAATATTTTTAAAAAATGAAACGTAAGTACATATATCGAAAATCGTTGTTGGGGAAATGGGCTATTTGCCTTTTCCGAATATCCTAGCCCTCTTGAAGGAAGTTTAAAGGTAAAGGTATAAAAAAGTTATAAAGTGGCATTACACTGTCGTTACCGAAGAGGCCCTTCGCGCTGCATAATGCTGACTCCTGCAGTTCGATTCCGAACCGACTTTCCGATGGTTTTATTATGGAAAATTGATCCAGAGCTTCCGAGTCAAAACCAGCCCCGCGCTGACATATCGAGGCCCATTTGGACAGAATTACATAAAAATGCAGAGGGCGGCGCCTTCTAACTTCTCCGATTTCGACAACGCACACAAAAGTTCTGGATTTTTTTTTTTTTTTTAATTATTCGAAACCTAATTTAATACTTCATCCCGGAAACAATTTAAATTCAATTAGTAAACACCAGCATATTTCAGTGGAAATGTTGCACCGGCGGAAAAACAACGACGTGAAGTGGAAGTAATATCTCCCTCAACCACAGCACTCAATCAAAAAGTTTTAACGAATGGATTATTTTTTAACAGTTAAAAATTTATCCGGTTAAGTGCATTATTTTGACATTCAAACGCTCCCTTACTGCCAAAATGATTTAATTATTGTTGCTACTTGTGATCGACAGATTTTTTTTAATACATTTTATTGACTGATAGGTAACATACAGTTGCCACGGACAAATAATGTTATTAGACGGTAAAAAACAATTTTTCTAAATAAATATGCAAATCGAAAAAAGTACATACATAATTAAATGTATAATTATTAACAGAGAGAGAACAGTAAATATAAATATAAAACATAAAAAATCATACAAATAGATAACGGTATCAATGGAGAAAAATAGAGACAAAAAGAGATATGATAATGAAAGTAGACATAAAAATAAAAAACTACAAAAATAAAACAAAAAGATAACGGTAGAAACTGTGAAAGGTGAAGACGGAATGAGACAGGGAAATTGAGATGTCAATAACAAGTCAAACCATGTCAATTAATGGTAGAGAAAAATGCCAGGTTTCTCCTTATTTTACGTGAAGTTAACAACAACAAAAAAAGTTTACATACCGTATGCGAACTTCTAATCTTTAGTTTTATGTATATTCTTAGATAGACTTAATATCTCCTTTTTTTGTGTGAAAAAGTTTTTATTGGGTTGTCCGGAAAATAATGCAGGATTTTAAGTTTTCATTAAAAAAAAATCTATATAACATATTCTGTTTACGTTTACAGGATTACTCATTTGTACGAATGTCAACACTTATTAATCCTCTTCCAAATGATATTGTTTGTTTACCTCTGTAGCATTCCGCTACTTGGAAATAATTCAGTCATCCTTATAATGTCAAAGCGAGAATTTCGTACGATTTTCTTTTACGAGTTTAAACTCGGCCGAAGCGGAGCCCAAACGGCTAGAAACATTAACCAAGTCTGGGGCGAGGGTTGTGTTAATGAGTGCACTGTGCAAAGGTGGTTTAAAAAATTTCGGGAGGGAGATTTCAGCCTTGAAGATGAAGAAGGTCGTGGAAGGCCTTCCTCTCTTAATGATGATGTTCTGCGATCAGTGGTGGAAGAAAACCCCAAAACAACTGTTCCAGAACTTGCAGAGCAACTCAAGCCGTGTCAAAGATTAAACCTTGCGTCCACCGACGCCCTCATCACACATTTTAAAGTAACCTATTTTTTTTTTAAATTTATTTTTGATATATTTTTTCATTTTTTGTTAAATTTATTATTTCATTTTTTTTTTACATAAACGGTTTCATCAAATTTGTTAATTTTTTATTTAATGACCAACAGCCATTTGAAAAACAGTCCTTAGAAGCGTTAGACGGATAAGGTTTTAACAAACCGATGTTCACCCCCGTTTGCTCAAAAATCAGAAACAGAAAAAAAAAATTTTTTTTTGCAAAATCTCTAATTTCAAACTTCACAATAATTATACTTTTTTTCAAACTATTAAAATAGTATTTTATACCTGTTACGTTGTACTTTTATAATTTCTATCAATATGTACAGTGAATCAACATCCAACTATTATTGTATATAAAAAGAATTTCAAAGGGGCGTGGAAATAATAGGTATATATCATTGGCATAGTCCAGTTAATTAAAAAAAAAAAAAAATTGGAAATCACTAATGGATGTGCATTCAGATTGGTAATTATACCACGAGATTTCCCTGTGTTTAGTACCTGATGATGGGCCAGGAGCTCGAAACGTATGTGTAATTTACCAAATTGAATAAAGGTTGTCAACCGTGGAGAACATGGGATTTTTGAACTTATCGATAGAGAACTAAGACTGCGACATTTTCACATTTATGGGTCCGTTTGGCCTCAACCTGCTTATTAGCTTAACTGACCACTGATGTAACTGAAACTAGGAAACGCGTAAATTACAAAAATCCGAATCTTAAATAGATAAATTGAGGATTATCTAAGGTTATATGGAGCTAGGCGAGATTGTTTCTGGAGTGTAATAATAAGTCATGAGATAATTCAACTTTAACTCTAGGCTTATTAAATTGATGAATAATTAATAATCCTGGCACTGATATTTTATATAATTCACTATTTCTATTATAGATTATGTGATATAAAGTAATGAAATATGAAAAACAAATTTTTCTAATTGATATTCTAGAATTTTCTTTTTTTTCCATCGAAATCATTTACAAATGCAAACACGCCGGCAGGAGTCGGGGGCCAAGTACAAGCCCGCAACACAGGCCCGTTTTCCAATTAAGTGGCTTGTTCTGGAGACGGCAGCCCTCCTGCAAGCCGCAGGCCAAGTGTACGACTTGTCTCCTTGCGAATAAATTGTCTCCAACTCTGTGACAGAGGCGGTGAATCTTTAAATTACACTGACGTGGTGGAAATTTGGGGGGGGGGTTAACCGAAAGGGTCGAATGTTGGCTGAGATGATGAAAACGGCTCCATCTCGTTTTTTGACTTATCATTTGGCAACCTCATCTACCGCGTACAATGTCAAATGTTAAAATTTATGTGTAAGATTGAAAGTGGTAGAGAAGAGGATATAAATTAATTCACACGCAGTTTCCCTTTAAATCTGCAGATTTATCGTCCATGATCAACCTGAATCAAATAATCTAATCTATCTTTATCCTTGTGCAATGTTTATCAATCAGTTGTTTTGCGTATTTTTATTGGTATCACTTAAATTTTATTGCTTCCCTTCTAAATCCAATATGGTTATTTATTGATACCCTCAGATTGTACCTTTGGTCATATCCTTTACTTACTGCTGATATACCTGTTGACGTTAGTATATGAAGTAGCAGTATTGTCGTTCTCATTTCCTTAAGCCATGGCTGAAGATGTGGACGACATTTGGGATCAATATTAGTCCATAGTCCAACCTATATCATTAAGTAGCCGTTCGTTAAGATAGAACCTAAAAAAAATTTAAGGACTCCCGCGTGTCCTTTAAGCTTGGTCAGTTTTCTCTCCCAGGACTAGAAATCATCAACAAAAGAGGACATTTCCCGCGCTATCTTTATTTTCATTTTCATTGAAATATCTGTACAGTCAGATTTCTGCTAATTCAAGTCCATCCATATGCCAGAAGATTTCGCAAGGTCCACTCAGCAGGTAGGATGCCATTCTAATCCATTATCCCATGTTTCTACAATTTGGCAATTGGCTTTGCTCGAAAATGTTCCAGGGCCTTTTGATTTTCTCCTCAAACTAGCTAATAAAAAAAATAAAATAAAAACAATCCAAAACCAGGTGTAACAATACCCAAGTTATGAGGTCCGTGAAGGCTCATAGAAGGGTCATCCGTAAAACTTATAAAATAATAACTGCATGGCACCGCAACAGAACCAGGATTCTGGTTGGATTCCTGACAAAGCACCCCGACTCAGAAGGGACATCCACCGGATAATGGCAGGATCAGTGCATATAATGCCAGGAAGAAGAGGAATCAGCAGTACACGTTTTGTGTTTTTCTAAAGGTCCATTTAATTGCAGATGCTTGCGACTGGGAGAGGAAAATTTTCGAGCAAGTCCTTAAGAATACGATGAAAAGTCTGTGGAGGTTGATTAAAAACTGAACATGGCAGGGAGTTATAAAAGTAAAGGAGCTTAATAGATGGAGAGCTCCAATGGCTGCCTCTTTTATCCTTATCCCTATCCAAATGTTAGAACAAGAAGGATTTTAAGGCTATGCGGACCTTGCAGTAGTAGTAAAAGGCCGTCATACGAACATCGTGATGGATCGTAAACAACGAGCCTTCAATCTGGTTGACAGTGCAAAAGGAAGGAGCTATCTATCAATCCCCATAAAACCACAATAATTTCTTTCACAAGGAAGAGGACAACAGAAAGCTTAAAAACTCCAAGCTTAAACGGGACTCTGATTCCGTTTTCCAAGCAGGTCAAATATCTAGGGGTTACAATAGGCCAGAGGCTCACGTGGAATTCACATCTAACTAAAGCTTCCCAAAGAGCTAACATTACCTGGGGGAGGTGCACAAGGCTCGGCGTTAAAACCTAGGGTCTAAAGCTCAAAATGACCCTGTTGCTGACCTGTGTCTTAAGACCAATGTTGATATGGGCCGGTGGTGTGATAGACCAAAACTCTTCAGGCCAAAGCAATAGGGCTATTAAGTGGAACCCAAAGGCAAGCTCGTTGTTACTGGTGTCACAAAGCGCAACGTCAATGCAGCCCTGGAAGTTTTGTTAAACCTCCCACCAATTTCACATCTTAATCCAAGGAACAACCAGAGCAGCAGCCCACAGGAATGGACAAACATTTGCTAGTATAGGCCATGTGAATAACCAGTGAAAATAGAGGGAGGAGATATTATCAGATGTCATTCAAGGTATACCAATTGGTGCCAATGATGACCTCAGATATTTGTCGGCCCTTAAACTTCCAACTTATAGTACAAAGTACCAGAACTGGAAGAGTGGGCCAAAGGAACATTACTAAAGGTGAATTCCCACTGGTATTCTGACGTCTCCAAAACCGACAAGGGTACGGGTGCTGTGGTCTTTGGTATAATCCCAAAAATCGAACTATCGGTAAAAGTAAGCAAGTATTTTACAATTTTCCAGTCTGAAATCATAGCGATCGAACAATGTGCCAGAGAAATAAAAAGGCTAGGAACACATTCATAGAAGATAGCCATTTTCTCTGACAGCCTTTCAGCTAGCCTGAGGCGAAGGCAACGAGTGTTTAGAATTGTATGGAGGCCCTGAAGGAAGAAAAGGCTTGTGCACCTGGACATTCGGGGCATAGCGGCAACAAAAAGTTGCATGCACATGTTGACCAAAATGGAAGTCCGAACACTACTCCGGCTTAACAGCTTGCCACAAAATAGGGTACATTTTAAAACAGATCCTTAATGAGTCCAATACCTGGTGGAACAATACCACCGGTATGAGCCCCGTGAAGACTCATAAAGGATCATCCGTAAAACTTACAAACGAATTACTGGAAGACAACCATCAGGACTCGGTCGGAATCCTGACAGGACATTCCCACTTAAGATAGGACATACACCGTATAAGAGTACAGAAAAAAAACATTGTGCAGAGAACTGCCAAAAAGAGGAGGAGCGTAGAATACATTTTATGGTTCTGGGAAGGTCTATGTTTGTGCAGATTCTTGCAACTAGAGCAAGAAAAACCACATTTCACAATGTGCTATCCCGAAGCGCTTTGGACCAGACCCCCGACTAGGTCTTTTGAGCTTATCGGTTGAACGAGAACATAACAATATGTCTTATGTTTGTAGTCCCCAACATATCATTTCTCTGTCACTGTGTACTGGTCTTTGACTGACAGACTGGCATGTTACTGCAGATTTATATAAATTCTATCCTTGATTTTCCTAGATACCACCTCCCATAGGAAATTCTGCTTCTTGCTTGCTGGTCATATCAATCTCCTAGCAACGCTGTTTTTCTGGCCTGTCTTATAGTTACGAGGGCTGGAATTCCCTTGGCCTTGTACTAATCTATGTGGTTTATTGACAAGTTAGTCTTTTTTTAAGTAAGAGGTTGTTTGTTACCAAAGTTTTTTCTGGCAGACGAGGACAAGCGTAACAAACGTTAACACGTCGGACTTGTTTGCATTCTCCCAAGTGAAAACTCGATGTCATCGACTTTCGGTAATTGACCGCCTGTTAACAACTCTTCCCAGTTGCATTAGGGGTGAACTTTTCTCCTCCTTTTTACGCCTCCCTCGGGGGACGAGGGTCGACTTCTCGACATTACAATATCAAAAGAGAGCCAAGTCGGTTAAGGCCGACGGTTAAACGCCCTCTTTGTCACAGGGGCCCTGTTTTATTCCTGGCCGCTTTGAGTTTAAGTCTTATTTTCCCCCTGAGTGAAACGCACTAAGTGATACCTTGATGAAAGAATAATTGAGCGGAAATGCGAATATTGCTTTTACGCTGTCAATCTAATAAGGCGGAAATAGAATTAAGCTTTAAAACTGAGATAAATATATTATTTAGCTTTCAAGAAATTCAAAATCGCGTAATTACTTCTTTACCGTCATAACAAAACCGCCATCTATTGAGGGTCGAGAGAGAAAAGGATTTTCACGTTTTACTCCTGAAAACTGTCTTTAACAAAAGAGCCAATTTACAATGACCATTCAACTGCAAACAACACAAAAAACACGTTCTGTCATTTTTTATTTTTTATTTATTCTCGTTGCGCTCACATAAATGAAAGGTTTGGTTCTGTAAAGAAAGAATGTCGGAATGTCACCAGAAATGCGTTTTTTTGACGAAAGTGATTTTCGAAATTTGTTGTCTATAGAAATGATACTTTTATATACCTACCTTTTTTGAGAGTGAATGTATTTATTTCTTTTTAATTAATTAACGTTTTGGTTAGGATAAAAAGTTAGTGACACGAGCGGGATTCGAACCCACAACTTTCGCCTTGATACGGTACTGCTCTACCACATGAGCAATCGTGACTTCGATCCACTGGGACACCGACTTCCCATCTCAAACACAACTATTGGATTTTCCCTCTTTTTTTACCCGCTTGTGCACTGACTATTTTATTTTAACCGAAACCTTAATTAATAGAAAAGAATTTCATTGGTCATGGGGACCAAGAAAACTAATAAATGTAACAAGCAAAATGAAGAACACTTCACTAAATCCCTCAGTGGACATTTCAGATTGTCTCCGAGAATCAAATAAATTACACGAAAAATGGAAAAAAGGAGGGAAAATTCAAAATTCTCTACCAAGACCTTACATAAAAGGAATAATTAATTGAAAGAAGTAACCTCGTAAATTAGTTGGTTTTAGGTATAAATGATTTGGTGGGTGGTATGTTCATGAATTAAAATCAAGTGTATTAAATACCCTCTAAAATTTAGTTCACTTTTTTCTTGAATAATATGTACACAAGTTATATCTCATGTTTTACGTTTATTTTTAAAATACTAGAGAATTTGTAAGGTTTTTTGTGTATTGTACGAAAATAGGATACGCAATCAGCACCGAAGCCCCAGCAATCTTAACTTTCGGTTGATTTCTAAAACATCAAATTTTAGCGGATGGTATGTTAGTGAAGAGATTTAATATCACTAGTTGAAAACTGGCAAAGCATGGTCTTGGGTTCGATTCCTTCTCGTGACACTTACTTTTTGACCTCAACTAAAAACCTTAATTGATTAAAAGATATTAATCGGTCAAGCGGATCGCGAGAAATACTGAATTTAACAAATTGAATGAAGTATATCATCACTAAATCT
>CM077114.1:14998361-15012530 GCA_039619505.1 Cimex hemipterus | reverse complement strand
CAACATATTTCATCGTTTTGAATATTGAAGATTTTTTACGTCAGAAATGTTTCATGTAGGTCAATTATATTTGAATAGGGTTGTTCCTGTAACCGTTTAACATGGAGGGCGTGTGGAAGTACCGAGAGATAAAGAGAGTGTGTAGAGGTTGAGCGGTGAGAGTTCATAGAGGTTGACCGCAAATATAGTTAAACGGCCTGGAGGAGTGCAATGGCCCGCAAGGCGCCGTAAAATTACACCGACGATAAAACGGCCGGCATTTCCTTCCTCGTTTTTCGATACGCCGCCGGGGATAACTGGGCAGACAATTGGTGAAAACCGTGTTAGGCCCCGTTCAAATAGGCCGGCATGACCGAATCCTAGATTTTACGATTCGCATAAACAACATTTTGATCTTTGTCCGACGGACACACAGACCCCGGGAAATCTGTCCGGCTTGATCCCAACTCAAACATTCAGAGTCAACAGCTTTGAAATATAATTACATATTAAATAAGTAAAATTTAATGAAAATTGAGTTCAAATTAAAAAAAAAAATCAATTAATAAGCTAATTGAAGTAAAGTCACTTCATCAAGCTTTCGGCCAAGAGAATCCCCTCATCAATACATTAAAACTTTAATTATTAATTTTAAAAAAATACGAATATATATAAAAAATTTAAAACCACGTTTTCAACTCTATAAAGAAGAAGGCAACCAAGGGAAAAAAATCCTGAAAAATCCACCACTTCTTATTTACACACTGAAAAGCCTTCAAGTTTACATGAGACTTAAATTTTGGGAAAAAATGTGTAGAGATCTTGGGAGTTAATATAAATTTGGGTATAGAATACAGGTTATTTTACACGTCGAATGGGACCAAAAAATCTCTTTTGATGTTTCAAAATCCAATGTACGACAAAAATAATTAATAGAAATTTTAAACTCAATCAAAATATTTGTACTAACTCAAAGTCTAAAATTGTTAACTTTGTTCACATTCATTTTTTCACTTCTTACACGTATTTGCATAATTTAAATATTGTTTACAAAACCTAGGCGCTGAAAATGACGATTTTTTTTTTTTTTTTTACTAGGGTTCGCAACAGCAGAGGTCATATATATAAACCCTCAAGGTGCCGGTGTTTTTGATTAAAAAAGAACATTTGTATGTAAGTATGTCGGGTTCGAATGCAGGGCCGCTGGATTCGAACCCGGGACCTTGAACTTACAGTGATGAGCGCCGTGTCAAAGACGAAACCTCGCGGCCACCGACACCCCCCAATAATTTGAAACGTTGGCAAGATAAATATTTTTTTTTTAAATCTACGTCATACCAGACCGTAATTCACGATCTCCAAATAATCATTATTATTAACTTTTAATGAATAAAGGTCTTTAATTGAGAAAAAAGTCAGGTCACGAGCAGGATTCGACCTCACGACCGTAAAAACGTCTAATAGCATACACGGCATTTGAAAAGGATTTGTGCGAAATAAAATATAATCATTTTTTCTGGTGCCTAATATTCAATATCATTTAAAAAAATTTTTTTACTAGAAAATCCTTTCTTTCGGATTCATGCTTCTAATTAACAGATTCTGAAAACTATTTTTCAGTTTGTGATAGAAACATGAAAACTGGCAATAAGGAGATAAAATCAAAAGGTGGGGTTGAGAGGGAAGTTAGTGTCCGAGTGGATCAAGGTCACTGTAACTCAAGTGGTAGAGCAGCGGCGTATCTAGCTAAAGATCGTGGGTTCGAATCCCGCTCGTGACACTGACTTTTTTATCTCAACTAAAATCCTTAATTAATTGATCGATATTAATTGGCCAAGCGCACCACAAAAACTAGTAAATTTAATCAGTTATAATAGAGTTCACCAAGGCTCTTCGACCCCGTTACATTTGTCATCAATGTAAACGTACAACGTCTAAAAATTTCCGGTAAAAAATTGTGAAAACATTTTTCCCTGACGTACTCAAACTTCTATTAAAAATAATGAAAGTAATACAAAGAAAAAAAAAAAGAAACGAGTACAAAATTGAAGATGAGAACAAAAACAAGCCTTAAATTTAATTCGGAATGTCTGCTTGCTTGAAGGACATGACATCGTTTCTTGTGCAATTTTATTGTTCTAAAGAGTTCAACCTGCTCTCTTTTCTCATAAAAGCACATAATTGCTAAATCCTTTCTACGAGTTCTTAGTTGCGAAAGGTATGGAATATACTTCAATTTTAGAGCTTTTAGTTAATTGGTGAGAAATCTGATCTTGTTGGATTTTTGGTTAATTCAATTTTCCACCGAAGATTTTCGACTTAGTCTCGTCTTATCTGTAATGGTTTCTTCTGAATTTTTCTAAGTCAAAGTATCAGGTTCCCAGGTAAACACGAAGCCTTCCATTTGTGAAACTAACAAAAGGCGATTTTTTAGGCTTTTCTTCGTGGTCACTTGTCCAAAATGGTCCAAAAGATGGTCCATATTCTCAAATTTTGTACCAAAGAGCTTATTTTGTTTACATTGGATTGTTTTCGTCGTGTTTTAAAGAAAGTTTCAAAATCTTAATGAATTATATTCTTAGCCAGTTTATACTACAAAATATTGACAATTGAACCTGGATTTTACAGTGGGGGAAATATGAGTTTTGATTAATAAGCTTATGTGTTGAAAACACATTGGTAGCGGTAACATTTCGTTATGCAAAATGTCCGTCAGTATTAGAAAAAAAGCTTGTAAATTGTAACAGTAAGTTTTTAACTGATTTTGTAATTTGTTTAAGGTTACACTGAAAAAAGAAAAAAAATATATTGTTTTATATTGTTGTTTTTAAGGTATAATCAAACGTAAAGTAATAATATTTTACGAATTGGGCAGTTGGGAAAAAACAGTTATGAAAGGTTGAACTACAAAAAGTGAAATAAGTTAACTTTTCTTGAGTCGATACTTGATAATTCTTACTCTTCAGCAGGTCATATTGATAAATAGAAAAAAAATCAGTACTGATACTCTTAGAAGTACAAAATATTTTTGTCACAGGGCAACATTGCTCTAAATTTTGCCCATTTTTTATTTCCGTAGTGCCTAAAGTTTTTTCGTTTTTTTCCTAGTTGGTTATGTTCGGAGGTCAGTGTTTTGTCAATATGTTTGTAAGAATGGTAATTTTGGAAAATTATTTCTCCCAAGAACCCCAAGCCACATGGACACAGAAATCGCATCACGATCATGTTAATGTGAACTGTTTGACCAGTTAATATCTTTAAAATAATTAAGGTTTTTAGTTGAGATGAAAAAATTGAATGGCCCGAGAGGGATTCGAACCCAGGATCTTCGGTTAGATACGCTTCTGCTCTACCACTTGAGCTATCGTGACCTCGATCCACTCGGACACTAACTTCCCATCTCATCCCGACCTTTTGATAAAATGGCAAAAAATGTGAGAAGATTCAAAACTTACGAAAAGATAGGAAGGCAAATATGATCGGGAACGACCGACTATTTGATTCTCGGCGACAGATGAAATGGCCACGGAAAGCTTTCAAGAAAGTATACTTAATTTAAACTTATTAAATTCACAAGTTTTCGTGGTCCGCTTGACCAATTAATTGCTTTCAATTAATTTACGTTTTAGTTGAGATGAAAAAAAGTGAATGGCACGAGAGGGATTCGAACCCACAATCTTCGGCTTGATACGCCTCTGCTCTACCACTTGAGCTATCGTGACCTCGATCCGCTCGGACACTAACTTTCTTTCTCAACCACAAATTTTGAATTTTCCATCCTTTTTGCCATGTTTTGATTCTCGGCGACAACTGAAATCGCCACGGAAATTTTTAGTGAAGGTATACTTCATATTAAATTATTCAATCCACTAGTTTTCGTCGTCCGCTTGACCAATTAATATCTTTCAATTATTTAAGGTCTGTAGATGAGATTTAAAAAAGTTAGTGTCACGAGCGGGATTCGGACCCACAATCTTCGGCTTGATACGCCGCTGCTCTACCACTTGACCTATCGTGACCTCCATCCACTCGGACACTAACTTTCTTTCCCAACCACACCTTTTGAATTTTCCATCCTTATTGCAATTTTTAACATTTTTATCCCCAACTAAAAAATACCTTTCAGAATCTGTTAATTAGTAACATGAATCCGAAAGATTGGATTTTCTAGTACGAAAATTTTGTAAAAATGATATTGAAAGAAAATATTAACCGTCAGAAAAAAATTATTATATTTTATGTTGCACAAATCCATGTCAATTTCATTATGAAAATTGTTAGGCAACAGAGTAAACAATTAAATAAAGTAGTTTTCGTGTCCACTTGACCAATTAATAACTTTCAATTAATTAAAGTGTTTTTTAACTCGCGATAAAAAATAAACCTTAATTAATTGAAAGTGTAAACAATGGTTAATCGAATAGACAATGCACACTACTTAGTAAAAATAGTTTTGAATTTATCAATTTTTTTTACCGTACACCGTTTTATCCTTAAGTACTTTGCAAAGACAGAGAATCAACACAGCGCTCTTTTGCCCGGGAAAACGAAGGATTTTTCCTCGGATCTTGCGGGAAGGGGGGGGAGGTGAGCTAGTTTATCACTGTAAACATGAGGGATGAGGTTAGCATAATGTTCAGCCGGATCGTAAATTTTATCCCGCGCGACATGTACGTTTCAAATATTTTACAAAAGTTGGCCCCTCATCGCGCATATATCAAAGGCCCGAGGGGTCCCCAAGTACAAATATTATCTCGCATTGTCAATATATTGTGTATTATTAGACGTAAATTCAGAGAATATGAAATAAAGGTTCTACGAAATAAGATACAGAAATATTTGACGTATAAATCAATTAATGATATTATTATAGCCAATGGAATTCAAACGTCCAATTTGTCCCTGTGCTAATAAATACTTTATTTCAGACATAAAAAAATTATGTGTAAGTACTGCAACCCACTATTAAACATTTCCTCAAGAGTTGTAGTTTCATTTTACCGTTTATTTTATATTCTAATGGGACCAGAGGAATGGGCAAGTCTGTAGCATTATTATTCGGATTTAAAAATGAGACAAAACAGTTTTTAAGTCGAACATCTTATTTCTCAAGACCGGTACAATCAAAGTTAGAGTCTAGTATTTGGTGATAATTTGAGATAAAACAAAACAATAGATATGCAGAAAACGAAGAAAGAAGGTGATTTTGAGAAGCTAGAAGCCATGTATGACTTCACCGGGACAAGTGCTCATACACTCAGTTTCAAGAGGTGTGACAATTTCATATTCCACTCGGCCTCCAACTTAAAGCGGAATTGGTGGAGTGTTATTGACTCGCTGGGAAAAATCGGCTACATACGATCAAACTATATATCAATAAATAAGGTGAGTAGAGGGAAAATGTTGGAATTCATCACCTACGCCATCAAAGAATTGGACAATGAAATTTTAAATGTGGGAGGAACGGAGAAACGGCTTGATGTCATGGGAGAACTCAATTTGTAGAAACAGGAGATTCTCGACAGCAAACAGAAAACCAACTCCATCAAAGACAAACATGCTGGCACAATACAGTTGAAAAATTCCACTACTCTAAATGACGATCTTGTCAAGAAGACAGAAGATCAGAGTCCCCCTTTAGCGATGAGGGTTTCGGTTTCAGAAACAAAGTTTCCAGATGGAAAAAGCGCAGAGATTAATTTAGATGGCAAGAATACAAGTAACATTACTCTTCACATCGCTTATCTTTTAATTCAGCAGGTTAGAAATCAAACTGGGTTGAGTTTTGAAGGGTCGAGAATTGCCGTAGGTGTTGTAGCCGAGGGTTTTATGGAACTTTTGCCATCTAATTGTGTCCCCAGTTTGGAATCGTTCTTGGAGTTGCTTCAAAACGAAATAATACCGACTAGTAGAATAATCGACGACACGCAGGATTCACAGAACTTGTGTCAAATACTGACACACCTGACCAATGCAAGGGGCGACGCCCAGCAACGATCTTGGCATCTGTGGGACGATGAGGCAACCATCAAGAAAAATATGACACAGTTGTCATCAATCCTTAGCAATGCTGACCCGATGATATGCAAAAGGGTTTTTAAAAGTATAATTTCGACGATGTTCTTATGCTTGTCGATTATTATCAAACGGAAGATAAGTCCTCGATCAGGTAGTTATTAGTCCAAGCATTTGCCGTGATGTGCACTTTGGACAAAGTGATTATAAATTTACTTTTAAATTCAGTTTTACCGATGGAACATATTAACAAATTTACCTTACAGATTTTTTACTCCTAACTAAATATCTGATGATGACTTTAAAGTAGGTCGAAATCTTATACAACTGAATTTGCTTTTTTAAGACCGTCATCCAGATAATTTGTGAATAGAAAAGTGGTCGATACATTTAAAACTTGTAACATACACAACGCCCAAGATATTTTTTATTGCAATGGAACATATCAATAATTAAAATGACGAGAATGAAATTTTTATAAGCCAACTAAATTTTTTAATTTTCTTGGTTCCGAACTGTTCATTAGTTTCTAATCTACACATGCCAAAATTATTTTAAAAACTTAAAAAATTTATTATTCCTAAATGGTAATAATAATATTTCTGAAAATCAGTTTGGATTCGGCTCAAATTTTTTCGGCCATACAACAGCAGCAAATTGTTCCTCTTCCAATTTGGAACAGGTCTTCAATCTGGTTCCCAGATCTTGCTTTGAAAACTAAAGAACTATCCCTCTCAAATTTACTACCTCATAATGAAATTTTTGCCGACTTAGGGCGGGTGTTCCTTAAGGAAGAACGCTTGGCCCATTTCTTTTTCCGATATACGAAGCAGAAATGATGATATTTCAACACATACAACAGCAATTCATACACATGATCTGGATCCCTCCGTATGCTTTCAACACTTCAACGAATTAACAGTAAGGTTCACAAATTAATTTAAAAAATTCTTGCCTAACTACGCTTATCTTGGAGATTTTGTGGATAAACAACTCGTCCCGAATCCCCACTTTGAAAATACAAGATACAAGTAATTAAAAATTAATTTCTTTCATGTTAAATTCACTAGTTTTCGTGATGCGCTTGACCAATTAATTGAAAGATATTAATTGGTCAAGGAGACCACGAAAAAGAAAAAGACGAATTTAATAACTTGGAGGCCGCGGTAGACGAGTGGTTAGCGTGAGAGACTCGCGGCTAGTAGACGGCTAGTAGTAGGGTTCGATTCCCGCCGTCGCCTCTGGCCATTTTTTTCACGATACCCTCCCCCCCCCCCAAAAAAAGAAATGCATAATAAATAATTACTGAAAGTCTCGCTAGGTACGAAAAGTTCAAAATCAAATAGACTACACGACATTTGAAAAATGGCAAAAAAGGAGGGAAAATAATTGATTTAAATAATTGAAAGATATTAATTGGTCAAGCGGAACATGAAACCTAGTGAAATGAATAATTTAAGTATACCTTCACTGAAATTTTCCGTGGCGTTTTCAGTTGTCGCCGAGTATCAAGACATGGCAAAAAGGATGGAAAATTCAAAAGGTGGGGTTGGGAAAGGAAGTTAGTGTCCGAGTGGATCGAGGTCACGATAGCTCAAGTGGTAGAGCAGCGGCGTATCAAGCCGAAGATTGTGGGTTCGAATCCCGCTCGTGACACTGACTTTTTTAAATCTCATCTAAAGACCTTAAATAATTGAAAGATATTGATTGGTCAAGCGAACCATGAAACCTAGTGAATTGAATAATTTAATGTGAAGTATACCTTCACTGAAATTTTCCGTGGCGATTTCAGTTGTCTCCGAGAATCAAAACATGGCAAAAAGGATGGAAAATTCAAAATTTGTGGTTGAGAAAGAAAGTTAGTGTCCGAGCGGATCGAGGTCGCGATAGCTCAAGTGGTAGAGCAGAAGCGTATCAAGCCGAATATTGTGGGTTCGAATCCCGCTCGTGCCATTAACTTTTTTTCATCTCAACTAAAAACCTTAATCGATTGAAAGGTATTAATTTGTCTTCTTTAACCTGCCATGCCAGAAAAATTTTCAAGACGAATAACAAGGTGAGACCTTCCCTTTGACTAATGACTAGGTTTCAATTTGAAAGAGTGTTGTCAGTGCGCACAACATGCTGATCAAACGTCACAATCAGCATAAATCAAAAATATTTAGTTAAAACAATATCTATTTGTACCTGACAACTAAACATTAAAAAAAAAAAAAAAAAAAAAAGTACCGTTGTATTGCAAAAACCGATTGTGTTGATAGTACAGCTATACGTTCTGTTGTTTTACCTGTTTTGCACAAAGACCATCCAATATTTTGAAAGTTAAACACGCCTGACCAAAGGCAAACTGATCCATAGACGATTCTGCTAGCCAAATTGCTAACCGATGTAGTCACAGTGTTTCAGAGGCTTTACTAAGGCCTAAAAACGACTGTAGTAATTGTGAGCTTGGACATTTTCTGTATTCTGGTTTTATAACCACACGAGCAGATTCGTTGCTTTTTTTTTCTATTTTGACTTTTCTTTAATAAACTTTGAAAAATGGAAATGACCTGGAGCCTGGAGAAAAAGATTAACCCTATCAGCCGAAGCCTCGTTTCCGAAGGCAATATCGCAAATGGGATTCTTGTTCAACCACGATTTTGGAAAAAAAATCTCTATCGCACACGCGATCCGCCGACATTGACGAGAGGGTTGAGACGTTCGGGTTATCTTATCTCATCGATCTGCAAGGTGCGTCGTCTGCGTAAAGCTCAAAAGCAATTTCCGACCTTGCTCTCACTTTGCCTCTTTGTATATTAATAATGCGCAATAAAGAAATTTTAAAACCTTAAATTCAAGAATCTGTTCACCTGCTACTAGAAAGTTGAGACGTATTTGTCATAGGCGATTTCTCTTTCCTTTTTTCCCAATTCCTCGTTTTCAGAAATAAGTACTAAAGTTATTTTAAACCTCAAAGACTTATAAATAAACAACTGTAAGGAATTTTCAAGATTTAAATATTAAAGCGCACTCCAGGTGGCATGTTAAATAGTGTACAACACAGTAGTTATGCGAAATGGATAGCTCTGAGGAAGACGTGGAATTAATAGCGACAGCAGCGATCTGCTTGCTTTAACAAGCAAATAGAAAATTTTAGGTTTTTCGAGTGAACCTCACAAGATGTCTAGCTCTACGTTGATTATCATACGTTGATTTCTATATCAGAAAAAAAAAGAAAATTCTGATTTTTTATCTTGTATTTTCGGATGACAGTAATTAGATTGCATGGAGCAATAAAACAACGGTGTCAGGAAAACTAAATTATTATTCAATTCACTAGATTTCTTGGTCCGCTTAAATAAAGTTTTGAGTTGACATAAAAAATCAATTATACGATCAAATCAATCGAGATTACACGACATTTGAAAAATGGCAAAAAGGAGAAAAATTCAATAAGGTGGAGTTGTGGTGGGAAGTTAGTGTCCAAGTGGATCGAGGTCACCATAGAGGTAACCACAAGTGGTAGAGCAGTGGCGTATCAAGCCGAAGGTCGTGGGTTCGAATCCCGCTCGTGCCATTAACTTTTTTTCATCTGTTAGACTTTAAGGGTATTAGATGAAATGAGGTTAATATATAATTTGGATTAATCAAAAATAATTGTAATTTTTTAATTATTACAATTATTTTAATAATGTGAGAAATTTAAAAATAAAAAGCGCTGTAAAGGAAAACCAATTTAATTAAACTTAATCGTTTCTTATTTTTCAAAATCAAATTCACACTTTTTAAAAAAATCTTTTAAACTTAAATTAATACAAAAAAATAAAAATCAATTCACTTGTAATAATATATAAAGAAAAAAAACTTAAAATATAATTGAGATATAAACTAAAATAAACGTATGCGCAATCCCCAAGGAAATAAAATCTAGGAAATGTGGAACAGGAAAGAACTCACAGGAAGAATGGCGTTTTCTTGATGAGCTGTGATGAGATGTTTTTTAACAAGTCCAGTTGAAGCAGATACGTATGGTGTGGATCGTTCGCTGTTTACCAATCGAGTGTCCTCTGTCCACCGCCTTTTAGCCTTCCTGCCCTTTTGCCTCCGACAGGTTCCAAAGTCCTTCTCGTTCCTTTCGATTTGTTTGTTACACATCGCAACTAAAAACCTTAGTTTATTTTAATATATTAATTGGCCAAGCCTACCATGAAACTAGTGAAGTAAAATTAATCTTTTTACGTAAGGAGTTGGTTGAAATGAAAAAAAAAATAGTGTCACGAACGGGATTCGAACCCAGGACCTTTTTCATTTCATACAAAACTTTATATAAAAAATTAAATAATTGCAAGAAGTCGAAATCATTTTTTGACCATTTCAAAATCCGATTGAACCATTGTTTTCGGAGTAAAAGATCCTTCAAAACCGTTTTATTTGACTTTATTTGCATGTGGTAATACAAAAAATAAAATAACGATAGAAATACGTATAGTTTGAAATAAACAAAAAATATGGTATTTTTATATTTTGATCAATTTCCAAACCATTATAAAACCATTATCATTAAATAATTTTTATTAAAACTCATTTCTGCTTAATTTTATTTATTTTAAAATAATCATGTGGTAATAAAAATAAAATAACGATAAAAATACGTTTAGTTCGAAATAAACTCCCTGAGGGACATCTATTCACGGGATCCACTGGTCGGCAAAATCCAATTAAAATATACGGACGCTGTGCGGGCCGTGAAAAGAGTGTATTCCAGGACACGTCGGACTGGAAGGGAACGAGAGAGCGGACCTGGCCGCGAAAACGGGAACTCTCGTTCCTCACAGTGACGTTTTGGAGACAACCCCGATTCGGCCTGCCGACGCTAAGAGAATAGTGTAAAAGATGATGTTGGACAAGTGGAAGCGTCGTTGGGCCGACTCTACTGACGCGTTGGTGTCCGTTAAGCCGACGTTCGACCGGTGGAGACCGGAGGGGATATCCCGAAGGGAAAGTGTTGTCCTCACACGCTTGCGGATAGGCCCACACACATGAGACTCACGGGTACCTGTTGGTTGGCTCGAGTCGACCTAGGTGCCCGGCATGCCAAGTAGAGAGGCTCACCGTGCCGCACGTGTTGGAGGGTTGCCGCAGCTTGGCGCTGTATAGGGACCGTAGTGGAATGCCGCCTGGTTGTACGAGAGTGCTCGAGCATGGCAGCGAACTCAAGGACAACCTTTTTAAGTTTCTTAGAGACATCGGGATTATGGGTTGTATATAGAGGGGTATTTAGATTATAGGTTACGATTTGTAGTTGGTTTCTGGTAGAATAGAAGTATGTCGGCGGCGGTGCAGCATATTATTTCAAAGTTCCACCGCTGCTCCCTTAAACCGGATCAGTGCGGAATAGCGAGTACCTTCCGACCCGGACTCTAGCTAGAGGATAGGCATGTATGATTGGATTTATATATAGTGGAATGTATGCATTTATTGTATGATTGAGTGTGTGAATGACTAGTCTTAGGGAACGTAAGGGCGCCGAAATGACCAAAGAAGTCGATGGCGCCCGACCAGAGCCCAACCAAGGAGTCGCTTATGCACCAAGGTGGGTGACCCTCCTGACCTATCAGGGAAAGGCCAGAAACCTCCTAGGAGGTCTCGCAATTCTAATTCTAGTTCGAAATATACAGAAAAGGTGGTATTTTTATATTTCCAAACCATTATAAAACCATTATAATTAAACAATTTTTATTAAAACTCACTTCTGCTTAATTTGATTTATTTTAAAATAAGCATGTGGTAATAAAAAATACAAAAAAACAGAAATACATATAGGTTGATATAAAACAAAATTATGACTGTTCGGTTCTTTTATGTTTGAATGCAGTTGAAGCTACGAGTAGAGTGGCGTTGTGTCACGTCATGCAAATATGCCCGGATGTCACACAATCTTATAAGAAATGGGTCATCCCATTGGTTTCGGGTGGTGTAGGGTCACGTCGGGTGTGTTCTCGATTAAGCGTGAAACAGGTGGAAACTCCTACCCCTTAAGTACGAATCGAAAGGAGATGAAGCTTTCGGCGCTTTTGTGTTGATTCGGTTGTCAATTTGAAGATGTTTACAATTCGCGGCACGCTCACCGCAAGCGCGCCGGCACTAATTGTAGTGTGTCGGCTCAACAATGAGACTCTAATTCGCATCTCACGCCTTCAGGCTTCAATACCCGCCGAGGCTGGGCATAATATTTACTCAACAGGATGGATGCGGCTGTTTGCAGACGCCGGCTCAAAGGTTGTATCCCGTCCGTAGTTCTAAGCGGTTTAACCCGTTATGGTATCGTTTCTGGCAAACAAGACCGCAGATTTACGTTTGCTTTCCTCCGACCGTAATTCCGTTTGAAACTGTTTTTTTTTCTTCTATACAGGAACACTATATGGAAGCTGTACATCAGATGGTTGGCCAGCTTTGTTATTTATACAACATATACGAACAAATATCACATCTTCCTAATTGAAACGATTTATGTTTAGATTTCAACAAACAAATTTATACTGAGAACTTCTTAAATTTAACTTGGAAAAATCCATCAGTAGATAACCATTCACTTTGATTTTAAAAAGTCAAATTTGTTTGAGGATAAGTTTTCTTCGAGCTGAAAATAAAACTGGTCATCATCATTGTTCATCAAATCATCTAAAATAGAAATTGGTATAGACAAGCAAGCTCTGTTCGCAACACATGACACATCTACACGGAACCCTGAAGATGATCTCAACAAAGGTCGAAACGTTGGCACGATAAAGGAAATGTTTTTCTGAAACTTACATCACACCAGACCTCATCTCACGATTTCTAAATAATTATATTCAAAAAATTAATTACAAATTATATAAATAAAAATAACTAAAAATACACTAGTTCAAATTTTATTGCACTCTTAAAAAAATATTAAGATCGAAATATCGTCCTGAAAATATAACTAAAATGAAAAAACTACTAAAATAAATTTAAATTTATGTGAAAAAATGCGTAAGAAAAAATAATGAAAATGCCAAGTTAATCAGATTCTACTTTATAAAAATGTGTCAACAAAACTATGTATTTCAAAAAAAAAAAAAAACAATCCGCCCAACTTGGCACTGTTGATAAATTAAAGTTTTTTAAATATAACTTAAACAATACAAAAATATTGATAAATTCCATTTATGTTAATTGATCTAAGTGACCAAATTATTTATTTCAATTAATTACTCTTTTTGTGTAAGGTCTGGGTTGAGAGGAAAAAGCTAGGAACAGGAGAGGGACTCAAACCCAGCCGATAATTGTGAGTTCGAATCCCTCTCGTGACTCGACCTCATATAAAAAAGATAATTAATTGAATTAAATTTTGGATGAATGCTAGGCCTATCTTTCAAAATCCAATACGGATATTTATAAATTAGAAATTTAATAAGATTAAGATTTATTTTCCTAATAAACTGTTCAGCGAGATTTACAAAAAATTCGGTTTATTTAGTAAAAATTGGATTCGTGTAAAAAAAACCTAATTTGATTTGGAAAAATGTCAATTTAATTTAGATCGACGTCTCGACATAACACCGCAAATTCATTAAGTTTCAACCGCAAATATTTTTCATTGTAAAAATAAATTTGTGTTGGGAAATATTAATTTCATTTTTTAAATCTAGTTTAGTTAAAAAAAAATCTGTTTAGTTTGCGATATTTCAAATTGTTTGTAAAAGCATAAGGGTTTTTTTAAAAAAAAAAAAACGTTTGATTTTTCTTTAAAACTGTTGGATTTTAATTTTTTTTTGTTCTCCAAAATTGAATTTTGTTATGAAACGCCATATTTGATTGGAAAACAGATCAATTTTCCTGATAAACTGTTGAACAAGATTTAGAAACAGTTCGGTTTATTTAGTAAAAAATTCGATTCGTGTAAAACATTTAATTTGATTTAGAAAAATGTCAATTTAATTTCGATCCACGTCTCGACATGGTGCCGCAAATTCATTAAGTTTCAAGTCCAAAAAATAATTCATTGCAAAAATAAAATTTGTTTTTGGGAAATATTAATTTTTTTAATTGAGTTTAGTTTAGAAAAAATCAATTTTGTTTGCGATATTTCAAATTGTTTTAAAAGCATAAGTTTAAAAAGAACGTTCGATTTTGTTCACAATCTGTTTGAAAAATTCAATTTCTTTA
>CM077114.1:14977228-14993361 GCA_039619505.1 Cimex hemipterus | reverse complement strand
CAGGTTGACTCCTACAACACGTCACTCGAAACTGCAAAAGTGAACCTTTCAATTTTGTTTAAAAACTGTTTGATTTTTTTTTTTTAATTTTTTAATGAAAAATTTAATTTGATTTAAGAAAAAATTCAATTTAATTTAGATAGGAATGGGACTGTTTTTTAGGATAATGAACTATGAAATTTCGAGAGGAAAAAAACAGTTAAAGTTGAAAAATTTTGAATTGTTTAAAAAAAGAAATTGTTTGAAAAAATTCAATTTCATTTTAATAAAATTCTATTTAGGTTGTAAAAAGTACAAGTTGGTTTGACGGTTTTGGTGAACACGGACACGAGGTTTAATTGCATAAAAGGGCCGAACGTGCTATGTTAGGTGGATGAGATTTTCCTATGTATCTCAGTCATTTATAAGCCACACATGAACGCAGATGTGCTGAGCCGTTTCTTCATCCTCATTACCAAACAGGCATTTATCTTCGTCAATCCTAGTCTTTCAAATGGTAATTTATTGGACAATAAATGGTGACGAGTCCTGTCAGCATTTTCACGACCTGCTTACACAAAGAGACTTTCTTCTTTTTTTTCTGTACAGAGAAAGTAATAAAATAGAACGGAGTGTTTACTCCGGATTGGAGATTTTATTGCTTTTCCTATTTTTTTTTTTTTTTTTCAACCATCATGAAGAAGCTTGTTGTTCAGCCGAAAGGTTCTGGTCGTAAAAGAGATACCTTTAGGACGGCGATAGGTTTATTTATTCCATTCTGAACTGCTGGATTCTAAGTGTCAACTTATTTTGACTACGTTGACGCATTAGTATGATATATTCGCAAATAAAAGAAGAATAGCTTCAGGATATACGATTTTACCTCGAAGGTTTGTTTTTATTTCTGTATATCTTCGGCATATTTATTATATATTCTTCGTAAGATATAGATAATATTTACAGAGTTTTTCCTTTTATCATTGATTCTCTGAATACAAAACTTTCAATATAAAAAGTGTAATCTGATCATTTTATTTTCAAAATGGTTTTTACTCAAAAAGCGAGTAGAAAATTATTACACTTATTCCAATTTTACAAATTAAAATTAACAACTTTTAAAAATCTGAATTTATCTGTATATAAAGTATTGGTTGAGATAAAAAAGTTAGTGTCATGGGCAGGATTCGAACTCACGTCCTTTGGGCTCAATACGCTGCTACTCTACCACTTGAGTTATCTTGACGTCGATCCACTCGGGCACTAACTTCACATCTCAACCCCACCTTTTGGATTTTCCCTCCTTTTTGCCATTTTTTCAAATTTCGTATAATCGATTTTATCCTCGGCGATAAATGAAATGGACACGGAGATCTTTAATGAAGGTGTACTTAATTTTAATTATTAAATACGTTAGAGTTCGTTGTCCGATTGACCTTTTTTTTCAATTAATAATTCTTAATAATGAGGTATTGGTCAGTGCCATTTGTCGCCTAGAATCAAATAGATTACACGAAATTTGAAAAATGGCAAAAAAGAGAGAAAATTCAAAAGGTCGGGTTGAAATGAGAAGTTAGTGTCCCGATGGATCGAAGTCACGATAGATCAAGTGGTCGGGCACCGGCGTTGTCTTGGGTCTTGGGTTCGAATCCCACTCGTGACACTGAATTTTTCATGTCAAGTAAAATACCCAAATAAAGTTTAAATAAATCAAAATTAATTCAGATTTTCGTTTCAGGTAAAACAGTTAGTCCCACTAGTGGGATGCGAACCTATGACCACTGGGACACTAACATCCCATCTCAACGTAATTTTCGATTTTTCCCTTCGTTTTGGCATTTTTAGTTGAGAGAAAAAAGTCAGTGTCACGAGCGGGATTCGAACCCACGACCTTAGGCTAGATACGCCGCTGCTCTACCTCTTGAGCTATCGTGATCTCGATCCACTGGGACACTAACTTCCCATCTCAACGTACTTTTCGAATTCATTTGTTTTGGACCCATCCGTATACCATATCATTGTATCCGATGTTCTCCTTTGTTCTTCCTCTCCTTTGCAGTCTGTTGAGATTTTGTAGGAGGTCGTGAAGATTGTTCCCGGGGCCATATAGTCAGTCCCCATCTCTAGTAATGGGTGTCTGATTTTGTTAATTATGGTTGTGTGCCCGAATTGTTCGGTTCCTTTCCAATTTAATTGTTTTTGGAGCCTGAATGAGCTTTTCCTAGCCTCTCCCTGTATGAATATTTCTAGTGGAGGTAGGTTTAGCAAGGTGCATTTGTAGGAGTTGTTTTCATCGCCCCTGTGATACATAGGTTCGCTAGTCTTTGTAAGCTGCCTAATGTTCGGGTAGCTACTTTTTGATGAGCTTTGTTCCACCAGATTACGAACCCGACATACTTACAAATGGGCTTTTTTTTTTCAAAAACACCGGCACCGTGACGGTTTATATAACCTCTGCTGTTGCAAACCCTCGAAAAAAAAAATACCATTATATAGGCCTCGTAAACATAACACAAACATCCATAACCAACATTCTAGAAAAACAGTTATAAATAGATTATTGGGATTCTCAATTAAAAATATAATAATATTTTCTTCTTCTTTTTCTTCAGGGTAGATCGATTGAGAAGGCTTTGTTTGATGTTAATAATTTGATTTCACAAGAATTCAATAAAGGTAATTAAGTCACTGGATTGTTTATGGATATTACAAAGGTTTTCGACTTTACCCATAAGTTCATGCTAAAAAAAAACTTGTTATTTTCTTCTTGAATCTGATTTATCGGACAGAACTCTAGTCAAAAATGTTGAAACAATTTATATTTCTTCTTTACGCGTTGAATCGGGTGTACCACAAGGTACAGTATTAGCACAGTTTGTTTGATATTTTACTGATTAAAAAAAAAATTCTCAAAAGTGATATAATGATGGAGTGAGTGTGGCGTTCAATCCGTTTTAAATAGTTCCTATATCAATTATCAAAAGATATTTTCTACTCACAGTAAGTTGTTTTGTTTCGATCCGGATTTCGAGCCTTTTAGTTCATCATCAGGTTGACTCCTACAACACGTCACTCGAAACTGCAAAAGTGAACCTGCTGAAACCTCCCCCAACGCGACGTTCCAACTAACAGCTGATTTTATAATGGCGCTCAATTTGAACGTGCGCGAATAATAGTAAATACGCTTAGTAATAAAATAAAATAATTGAAATAGTAAATACTTATTATATTATTGTAAAAATAATAACAATTGAAATAATTAATTTAATTATTTGGACTTTTAATTTTACATTTTTTCAAATTGAACATGGTGATAAATGCATTAATAAGATATTAATCTACCACCAGTTTTAAATACGTACACAAATAATAACGTCCAAATAATTAAATTAATTATTTACTTTAATAATAATTTAATAACATTATTTTCTATTATGATATTTATTTGTGTTATGATTCCTTCTTTAGCACGTTGAAATTGAGCGCCAATAAAAAAAAAACAGATTAGAGCGACGACGTATGAAGCCGAAGGTTGTGGGTTCGAATCTCGCCCGTGATAATAATTTTTCCTCTCAAACAAAACCCATAGATAAAAAGAATAATTAATTAGAATATTTTAATATTAATATTTTTTGAATGAAAAGTGAAGTGATAGTATTTGGGTTGGCTCGTGTGAATGTATTTATAAAGGTGAAAGTATCGATGGTGGAATATTGAGTTCTCCAAGTGCGCATCATTAGTTTTGTTTACTTTATACATTATTTATAAGCATGGTTACAATTTTTTTTTTTTTCAAAATCGAAAATTATCTCGAGAGTTGAATCGTTTAATATTATTAGAGAAACAGGGAGCAGTGCAAGGAGGGCTTTCTAACAATTTCCCCGGCCCTTTAAAAGACAATACAAGGATTTCAAGAGTTCAGCGTCAGGCGATGCGAATCTTATTATTGGCCGGATTAGGATGAGAGAGAGAATTGCCCCAGATCCTTGTGGACCCTACTTCACTAGGACAAATTTGAAGATTTTAAGGGATTTACAAATGAAATCCCATCTTCCGAGTGTGTCGTTTTAAATAAACTTACTAATTTATTTAAACCTTTTCTTAACTCTTTACTTCTTTATCTATTCAGATTTAAACTAGGACCAAAACCAGACAAATGACTTTAAAAAATTAAAAATAATTTAACGTGAAATTTTTTAAAATAAGTTTAAAATATTTAAGTATTTAATGTTATGAGCTTGCTATAAAATCTATAATTTTCTCTTTTGGAATTTTGTTTCCACCTTAAAACCTTTATAAATTTTTCCTACAATTTACAGCACGTCTAAAGTTTATTCAATTCGTTTTTTCAAATCCATTGAGTGATTCAGAATTCTACGTTTGTTATCCGGGGTAGAGTCTGGAAGGTTCTTTCTGTTTCAATCTAATCAATCCAACTATTTATTAGCGTGAAAGAAAGGGCATCAACTTTTCTTCGAGGAATATCGAGTATAAACAAGTCGGAAAGTTTATGGGCCGAGAAACAGCTGAGGTCATCGCCGGCCATCTGCTTGTTTTCCATCTTTTTCTTTTTTTCGCACATATCTTGTTTTAAACTGCAGCCATTTGACCGTCTCGATCTGGTGACTAACTCTCTGATTTCAGATCTATACTACGGTGAAATTCTAGAATGCTTGGTTCTCGTTTGTACCTCAGGGTGTCAAATAGAGAATAAAAACAAAACGTATATATTTATATACATCACCAGAAACATAGATGGTCACATTCATTCCCCTAGAGTACTTTATATTCCTTGGGACGCGGTGATAAGCAATCCCTTCCATTCACGCTAATAAATTACTTTTACTGTCCGGACGTCACACATTAATCCCAGAGTACTTATTATTCCTTGGGACGGGGTGATAAGCAATCCCTTCCTTTCACGCTAATAAATTACTTTTACTGTCCAGACGTCATACACTCACCCCAGGGTACTTGTTATTCCTTGGGACGGGGGATAAGCAATCCCTTCCTTTCACGCTAATAAATTACTTTTACTGTCCGGACGTCACACAGGGTTGAACACTCTCCACTCACAACACAAACACACAAAAACTATACACATTTGTAAATCCCTAGCGCCCGTACCGGAACAGCAATCTGTGCCCACTGCGGTGCCTCAAGACTACGCACAGGTCCGATGATATGCCAAAATATTGTCTATATACATCAAGCCTTCTGCACTTAAAGAGGTGCTCGACCGTTATTCTATCCTTACATAACGGGCACCTACGCGGTCGCTTCCGGTCAGAAGGTGCCCGTGAGTTTTTCCTTGTATGATCTATGCATAGTCTTGTCTTATTTCCAACCGTTTTCCGTGGACCAGGGACCGACTTCTTTCTTAACCTGCTACAGTTGGTCAGGGTTAATTCTATATCTTCGAGCCCAGTGGTTTTCCCATTCTTTTTTATTTTTTACTGAGTTTGAAATTAGTAGTTTTAGATCCGCGCGTAAAGGTTGCGAAGCGCCGTGGGGCCTTCCAGCGGCTCCTTTGGTGGCAATATTGAGTATTCTGAGGGAGTGAATGTGACCAGACTTTTATGATTGTACTGGAGATTGGGTTTACTTTAATTTATTGAATGAATGTAATTTATTAGCGTGAAAGGGTCTGGTTAGTTAACATTTCCTCAAGGAATATTGAGTATTCTGAAAGACTGAGTGTAACTTGAGTTGAGTTTATGTTAATTTATTGGGATGAATGAATTTATTAGCGTGAAAGAAAGGCAGTTGCTTAATTCAGCATCGATGAATATTGAATTTTTTTTTACAAGGTTTCGCAACAGCAGACGTCCTATAAACACTCAGGTTTGCAGGTGTTTTTGAAAAAAAGTCCATTTGTAAATAAGTCCGTTTCGAATGCAGGGGCGCTGGATTCGAACCCGGGCCCTTTACCTTACAGTGATGAGCGCCGTACCAAAGACTAAACCTTGCGGCCACCGACGCTCCAATACCGAGTATTCTGAGAGAGTGAACGTGATGCGACATTTATGATTGTAATGGGTGTTGTGTCTGTTAATTTTTTTAAATGAATGTATTTATTAGCGTGAAAGGAAACCGGCTCCCCTTGAGGAAAATCGATTACTTTCGGTTTTTGGAATGCGTTCAGATTTTCATTACTGTAACGGGTGTTGTGTTTATGTTAATTTATTGAAATGAATGTATTATTAGCGTGAAAGGAAAGGGTTATGTAACCTAGCCCCTGAAGTATGTCGGGCATTGGAGTTGTATTTTTTGTGTGTACTCTGTAGTTGAGTAGATGAGGTACAAACAACGCAACGAGAGGCTTGCATTTTAAAATATCTAAACGAAATTGCTTATAAGTAAGTAGAGTATGTACAATAGGGGACGGCGGAAGCCGAGTGGTTAGCGTGACAGCCTGTGGGCTCGTAGATCTCGCGGTCGTGGGTTCGATTCCCGCCGTCGCCTCTGGGCTTTTTTCACTCTACCCTCCCCCAAAACACATTCGCATAATAACATTGCCTTTGGCTAATATGCTCAGTACATAAAGCCATTAAAAAGAAGCTCAGAGTATTGAAATTTACTTAAAAGACAAGAAAAATAAAGAAAATACCCAATCGGCTGGCGATAATTCAAATGTTGTTGACTCTCATAAATTAATTATGTTTTCATATAAGACGTGTACTTTTAAGTAGTGCGTAAGCATATGAATGAAATGGATAAAAATTCGCAAGGAAAACTGTAGAATTTATGAAATTTTCGTAGAATGAGAGAAACGTTATCATGATGGTAGTTTTAGTCGAACGGATCGGATTGATTTTCAGTAAAAGTGACATTCTGTTTTTGTCGGTTTCTACTTATCTTGCCCATTTTGGCCTCAAATCAAGTGACAATTCACCGCGTCGGGGTCAC
This sequence comes from Cimex hemipterus, assembly GCA_039619505.1. Taxonomy (NCBI): domain Eukaryota; kingdom Metazoa; phylum Arthropoda; class Insecta; order Hemiptera; family Cimicidae; genus Cimex; species Cimex hemipterus. The sequence continues at coordinate 14,986,476 of CM077114.1, read as the reverse complement.
GATACGAGAATGGAAATGAAAATATTTCCCAACGTCGGTCATTATCCCGATCCGGCTCTCGAGGGAAAAAAAAGAACTGGTGCCGTCCTTCGCCCCCAGTTGGAAACCGTCCAACGGATCGTCCACCGTCGGACAAGTTGACAAAAAAAAAACAATGAAAAATGTTAGAGAGCTGCAAATCTACCCAGATCCAGTGATTAAATTAAAAACCGGAAACAAAGTTTAACACACGCCCTGGCTATTGAAATGTCATTAAGCTAAGTGAACTCGACAATACCATGTCAAAGGACAAGGGTACCAGATAGATTGTATGAATAATTAATGGTAACGTCATGTAACTTTTCAAAGAGTCCATACTGTTCTCATGATTAAATTGGGAAAATGTGCTGGACAAAATAAATAAACCTTTACAATGATAACTAGACACCCATTATTTAATGAATAATAAATCTTTATTTGCAAGAATGAGCATTACATATAAATTCACTAATTTCTTTGTCCTTTTGACCAATTAATACATTGCAATTAATTGAGGTTTTTGGTTGAGATAAAAAATGGCAAAAAGGAGAGAAAATTCAAAAGGTGGGAAGTAAGTGTCCGAGTGGATCGAAGTCACCATACTCAAGTGGTAGAGCAGCGGCGTATCAAGCCAAAGGTCCTGGGTTTGGATCCCGCTCGTGCCATTGACTTTTTTTTTATCTCAACTAGAGACCTTAATTAATCGAAAGATTTTAGATTAACCAGCCATGCCAGAAAATTTTCCAAGAAGAAAAGTGAGACCTTCCCAGTGACTAATCACCAGGTTTCAATTTGAAACAGTGTTGTCATTGCGCACAAATTTTCTTACATTTAACGAGTATTCGTACAAATATAGCTTATATAATTCAAAATTAATTAAGGTTTTTATTTGAGTTAAAAACGTCAGTTTCACGAGCGGGATTCGAACCCACGATCTTCTGCCAGGGGTCGAGGTGGAAAGTTGGAGATTTTATGAGTATTTAATATACCTATAATCCTTTAAAAGGAACAAAATGTTTTTATAAAATATTTGTCAGAGGAGTGTCTATAAGATAATTGAAGATAATAATGGTGGCTACTTTTTTGACTAATTTTTTATTAAAATTAGAAGATTCACCTTGAATATCCTTTTGTTTAGGATAGTGAATGTTTTTATGTTAGAATTAACCCTGAAGCAATATAACTAGTATGATCTAATAATTTTCTTTTCGGCTTATTGATGAATTCAATGAGGGAATTGTGAGTTTTTTTATTATATGCACAAACCCATTATATTTCGTGTTCCGGTTGAGGAAATAACTTCTTTCAATTAATTAATCTTTATGTAAGGTCATTTAATTGAGATGAAAAAAAGTTAATGGCACGAGCGGGATTCGAACACACGATCTTCGGCCAGATACGCCGCTGCTCTACCACTTGGGCTGTCGTGATCTCGATCCACTCGGACAATAACTTCCCATCTCAACACCACCTTTTGAATTTTCCCCTCCTTTTTTGCCATGTTTCGAATGTCGTGTAATCTATTTGATTCTCGGCGACAAACGAAATGGCCACGGTGAGGTTTTTGGTGAAGATATACTTCATTTTTACTTATTAAATTCACTACGTTTCGTGGTCCGTCTGACCAACGGATATTTTACAATTGATTAAGGTTTCTAGTTGAGATAAAAAATTGCAAAAAGAAGGGAAAATTCAAAAGGTGGAGTTGAGATGAGAAGTTAATGTCGAAGTGGTAGAGCAGCGGCGTATCTTGCCGAAGATCGTGGGTTCGAATCCCACTCGTGAGACTGACTTTTTTACCTGAAAAACCTTAATTAATTTTGATTTATTTAAACTTTATTTCTATGTTGGAATACTCGTGAAATGTAAGAAAGTCCGTAGAAATATAATTTTATTAGCTTTTATAAATAAAATGTTTAATTCAATTTTCTCTCTCTCACTCTCACGCACTCCCTCTCTCTCTCTCTCTCTCTCTCTCTCTCTCTCTCTCTCGCTATCTACCTTTACCTATTTATCTTTTTATCTATCTATTTGTTTCCTTTCTCCCTCCCTCTCTTTCTTTTTTGTAAACAACGAGATAAAAAATAATAAATTAATAATGTCTTCTAACTTTCATAATTAATTGATATATTTAGGACATTAATTCGTCACGTAGTAATCATACCACTTAACTAAAATATACCAGTTGTTAATTTTAAATTTTCTGGCAGTCTACGCTTCGGCTCTTTTGACGAGGGCATTTTACGTTTTAACTGCCACAATTCGGATGAATATCAGGACCTGGATTAAATTCTATTACCTCGACTGAGCTCCAGATAAGCGGAGGAGTCCGACGATTTTTCAGGACGACTAGATCTTCTTTAAAAGAGAAGCTACGTCTGATCAATTCAGTCCAGTTTGTTACGTATCAACAAGGTCGGTCGGCATTTTATTTTTCTCCACAATAATAAACCAATTGTTTAGTTTCTATTTGATTTCGATTTTTTGTTCTTTTTTTTAAATCAAAAACTCCAGAACAACAGCAAGATAAAGTAGTCATACGATTGCTGATTGTAAAAATAATAATAATCTAATAACTTAACAAACCTATCCAACAGGTTTATGGTAGATATATTAATTTTACCAAAAGTTTGACCCAAAATATTTGAATTCACTCTTGCATGTTTTTCCAGTGGGACAATTTATTCTAATTGAGACCCAAGAAAATGCAAAACAACCAACAATCAAGAGTTGTAGCTCTGACGTCAAAAATAAACTTGTTAAATAAAGTTTTTACAGGGCTGCTTTTTTATATTATCTACCAGCAATGAAAATATCTCCTATCCATAAAAGTTATATATAAATAGTTTATGATTTTCAGAGTTAAAAAAGGCAGTTTCGTTCCGTTAGAAATAATGGCCCATTGTTCTGTGACATTTTTCCAAGGGGGCCAGGCAATAACTCGCCGCTTGGAGGCAATTAATCCTCCGGTTTAATTTCATCAAGGGGAAGAAAACAGCACTTGTTATTATATTGGGAGTCCAGGCCGCAAAACCAGGGAGGAGGGATATGAGAATTTAATTGCTTACCGCTTTTAATTACCTGACTTTAACCGGGGGTAATTTTTGTCTTCTGTGCAGACGATAACTGTAACAGTACCATTGTAATTCCGAGTAGGATCTTTTTTTATATATATTGCTTTTTCTTTAATTGAAATCTGAACGGCCGGAGAATTAAATTTTAACAACCCCGTAATAATCCTGGATAATATGCAATAAAATTGTACGAAATTACTTCATCTTAAGATAGTACTAATAATAAGTAAGATGAGCTGCCTGTATCGCTCATTCTCTTTACTTAAATAAAGTTATTCTCGAAAAAAATGTCAATAAGGAAGGCAGATGCACCGGCTCTCTGACCGCTGTTTGAGCCCTGCGAGACGGGTTCCCTGTTGGCCATCTCGTCGTTCTTGTGATGGAAAAATTCTCCGAGATGAAGCGCCTCGGAAAATACGGTGGTTGTTGTCTGGATCCTCGAAAATGTCAGGCTGAAGAGTAATGAACATGCAGGCAGCAAAGGCCGGGATGTCCCTCTCTCCAGACCAGACCATCGCGACCAGGACCTCTGACGCCAAGCTAGCAGCAAAGAACATGATGAAAAGATGGCATCAGTGAGCCGAGTCTTCAGGGAGGCTTTTGCTCGTCAAGAGATGGCCTCTCGCGAACCTGAGCCGGAAACAAGGAATCGTCCTTACACGATTAAGAATAGGCCATACGCGGTTGACACACGGGCACCTGCCTTTGGGCCAGAGCCCGCGCAGGTGGCCCTTATGGAGAGAAAGGTTGCTCGATATGTCTCACATACTGGAAATCTGTCATGCCATCCAATCTGAAAATGGCACTCGAGGGCTGCGGCGGGTTTCAGGGTCCCCTGTTACGCTTTCTAGGTGAAATATGATAAAAGAAGGATGGCAGCGTCAGTGGGCGGGGTCGTCTGGGAGGCTCTTGAGAGTTTCGAGCATGACCGATTGATGGCCCTCAGAAAATCTGAGTAGGAGACGAGGGATCGTCCTCACCCGGGTGAGGACTGGCCATACGCGGTTGACATATGGGCACCTGCTTTTAGGCCAAAGGCCGCGCAGGTACTCCTTATTCATAGAAAAGTTGCTCGATGTGTCCCACATAATAGAAGCGAGTCATACCTTGGTTCCATACGGAGAGCGTGTAGGCATGCCAGCATGGTTTTTTTTAATGTGTATAGTAGGTCTTATGTGTCTATATGTTTTATCTGAGTGAATGTGTTTATTAGCGTGAATGGTGAGGGGTGACGGTGAAATATAACGTCATCATCGCCCCTCGGACGTTGAGAGCCTCAATCTAGATTAGTTTAAGTATAGGTCTGTCGAGGAATATCAAGTACTCCACCGACCAAACGGAATGAGTGTACTGTATGTATTTATTTTTACCAAAGCAGTTTTTGAAAGGCTAAATAGAATGTCGACATATTCGAAGGCATATTCGACATATTCGAAAACTTTTTCATATCAACCGAAACGTTATATAAAAAGAATAAGTAATTGAAATTAAACTCTGTTCGTCATCTTGTTGAAACAATAAAAATAATGTCGATTTATTGATAGAAATATAAAAAAAGGTTTTGTCGTTAAAATTTTAGCTTGGTTCAAGGGTCGGGAAAAGGTCGTTAATCGAAACAACAAAGGGCAACAAAGCACAAGTAATTAAAATATTGTAAGCATTAAACTTCCCAGCTTTAAGAGCTATTTTTTCCCTTCCTTGTCAGAATCGCGAGGCTATAAAGCCGCTAATGGATGGAAGTTGATGATCCGAGGTAGTAACCGTCCGGGTGAAAAACTAATAATGTTGTATGGATTTATGTAAGCTCTACGGTTCGGGACAGTGAAGCCTGTTAAGTAAATTCCCCTGTTATTTTACGCCCTTACCATCCGCTAAGGTCTGTCTTATTTTATTCAATTAGACCAGAATATGTATTAGCTGAAGAATGATTTTTCTCCCTCTTTGTCGATACGTCTCTTTTGCGAAGTTTGCGTAGTAAGTAATCAACATTCAAAAATATTTTTATTCATAGATTTTAAATCATTAGTTATTCAAAAAAAGTATACTTAGTAAATGTTTCAATTAATTTAGGTTTTTAGTTGAGCTAAAAAAGTCAGTGCCAAGGGCAGGATTCGAACCCACTATCTTCGGCTAGTACGCCGCTGCTCTACCACTTGGCTCTCGTGCCTCGATCCACTCGGACACCAACCTCCCACGTCAACCCCACTTTTTTGAATTTTTGAATTTTCCCTCCTTTTTGCCATTTTTCAGTCCTCATGCTTTACCTGAACTAAAAACTTTAATTAATTGAAATATATTAATTGTTCAAGCAGACCACGAAAACTAGTGAATTTAACAAGATAAAATGATGTATACCTTCACTAAACCTTTCCGTGGCCATTTCAATTTTCTCCGAGAACCAAATAGATTACAAGAAATTTGAAAAAATGACCAAAATGAGGGAAAAATTGAACTTCTATGTTTAATTGTTTACCCTATTGCCTAACAATTTCTTAATGAAATGGGCATGGATTTGCGCTAAATAAAATATAATATTTTTTTCTGAAGTTTAATATTTTCATCCGATATCATTTTTATAAAATGTTCATCCTAGAAATTCCTTTCGGACTCATGCTACTAATTAACAGATTCTGAAAGCTATTTTTCACTTTGAGATAAAAACGTAAGGAGGGAAAAATTCAAAACTTGGGATTGAGATGGCTCAAATGATAGAGTAGCGGCGTATCAAAGCCGAAGGTCGTGGGTTCGAATCCCGCTCGTGACACTGACGTTGTTATCTCAATTAAGAAATGTAATTCATTGAAAGATATTAATTGCTCAAGCGGACCACGAAATTTGGTGAATTGTTAGAAAAGGTTTTATCTCCCAGGATTAGAGTAACGATTTTTTCGATCTCATCAGTTAATCTCATCATTTTTCCATCTTGAAGGTGGGATAATAGGTCATCTCAACCACAACCAATTTTTACCCACAACGTTTCGAATTTATTTACCTTCCTCAGGTGAGTTAATGCCTGTACACGGAATACATATTTTTTTTTACATTTTTCAGATCAAGGTGGTTATCTTCACAACCTACAATGCTTAAAAAAGCGGCCTGGTAAATCTGAAACGTTGTGTATAAAAACTGGTCGTGGTTTTTATGAGATGACCTATTATCTCACCTTCAAGAAGGAAAAAAGTAACAATAACTTCTCGGAGTGGATCTAACGGATGGAATTTTAAAAAAAACGATTGGGTTAATTCTTATAATTTACGACTTTTTTCTATTGATTTCATTTATTTTAATCTATGTCATTTTACATATTTTGCTTATCTGTATCTTTTCTGTGTTTTTTTTTTTTTTTTTTTTTTTTAAGACCAGTGTTGATTTTATATCTTCTTTTGCTAGTTTATTTTAGTCGGGGGGAGCGGTCATGAATGAGGTAGCTTAAAAACGACACCTATTTCATTTTTTTTTACGATGTTTCGACCTTTATTCAGGTCATCTTCAGAGCGTAAACTATGGTCCTATTCGTATGGTGTCATCATCAGATATTAGTCAAATCCACTTGAATTTTGTCGGCCATATAATAATACATACACACATGAGCTCAGGTGACGTCGTACCGATTCCCTTCAAATTCAATTAATTAATTGTAGGTCGATCTAATAAAATTTTTTAAAATTTTCATCTTTTGTCTCAAGATCAATTGGGAAAAACTTGATTAATATTTTTCTTTTTTGTACTATAAAAGGTCGCGTTGAACCGGACAGGGTCACTTACGGGTTCTGTCGGTTTTTTTGTTTTTTATAATTGTTGAAACGTTTCGGCGTTGCGCCATCTTCAGTGAGGAACGCAATAGCGAAACGGGTTTGAGTACCAACAATAACCGGGAGTGGAGAAAGGTCCATTAAGTGACCTTGTCCAGGTTCACCTGAATTCACCGACTCACGGACCAACCCGTCATCACCAATATAAAAATCGCGTTTTTCTTAGTGACTTGTTTTTTCATATATTGTTGAAGTCGTGAAAAGCGTTCAAGAATGAGTGGAAGTGGAAAAACACTTTTTTCATTTTTCGGCCTACGTTTCGGCCTTTATTCCGATCATCTTCAGGGATTACTAACGTGTGTTTACAACACTTCCACACAAAACCAATATGACATCATAGCAACAGCACTACACTTTCTACTCTGAAGATGACCCGAATAAAGGGCAAAACGTCAGCAAAAAATTGAAAATGTGTGATTCTAAACTACCTCAATTTTGAGTGCACCTCACGATTTCAACAAACTATAAAAAGAGTTATTAAAATAAAGAACTGAAGATTTCACGTCTGTAATCTTTTTTTTATATTTTAGATTGCTTGCATTAAAAAAATTGCAAATGATGAAGATGAGGACATACGTTAGGCGGGTTTGATCCAAACTGATGAAGACGAAACATTTTCTTAATACGCCTCGTCGGAGTATTTTGCTTTGGAATTCATACCTTCCTGGGCTTAACTCGCTCCCATTCAGTGCAATTTCTAGTGGGTCGTGTATTCGAAAGGAGATTCCAACCGTTTAGACTGTGCCGGAATTTCACTGTACAATTCTCCGAGGTGGATAAGGGCAATTTGTCCCGAGTCTTTTCCGTAATGACAAAAGCGGCTCGGCCATCGGACGTGATCGCGGTCTGAATGGGGAATCGTTTCTTAAGACGAGCGCCCTCAAAAATCTATTCAACCCTTGCAACGTCCAGAGGGCCACGTTTTTCATCGGAGTGGAGTCATCATTGGAGTTTAAGCGTTACTGGACGTTTTTAGTAAGTAAAATCTTACTTAAATGATAAAATAAAAACATGGTTATTTTTATTATACTAGTTAGGTTTTTCATTTTAATTAGTTCAATTTTGGCAACTACACTGTTCAAAAAGTGAAATATGGTACTTAGATAGATAATACAAATTCGTCTTAATTCTTGATCTTGGTCATGAACGTATTAAATTTAAAAAAAAATGTTCCTACTCACGGTAAGTTGTTTTGTAACAATCCGAATTTCGAGCCTTTTAGCTCATCATCAGCTCACATGACTCCGACAGCCACGTCACTCGATATGAATTACAAAAATGAACCAGCTGATACCCCACCAACGCGACGTCCCGATTAACAGCTGGGCTTTTTTAACGGAGCCCAATTTGAACTTGCGAAAGTTGGAAATTACAACGCAAATAAACATTATAATAGTAAATACTATAAGAAATTAATTATAAATTGATGATTATACATAAAAATAAAAAACACAATGATAACTTAATATTATTAAATTATTACAAAAATAATAACAATTAAAATAATCATGATTAAAAACCTATTTCCAGAAGGAAAAGTAAAGCTTTTGGAATTATTTAACGAAATATGGGGTGCGGGATGTTACCCTGAAAACTGGAGGGAGTCGGTCGTGATAACCATTGCCAAGCCGGGTAAAGATCCTAACCTCTCAGAAAATGACAGACCGATTTCTCTAACATCATGTCTCAGCAAGACATTGGATGCCGTAATTAATAAAAGATTTAAATTGGTTTATTGAAAAAAAAGTACAGTCCATAACAGGCTGAGTTTTGAAAGTTTTGCTCTGAAGATCATATAGCACTCGTTGAAAGTGCTCTTCAGAACACTTTTTTTTGGCGAGGGAGCATGCTTTAGCTGTTTTCTTCGACCTGGAATATATGGGTTCAAGAGAGAACATATCTAAATTTTCAAAAAACTTCCTCGAAATGAGTAGATTCCGGGTGGTTAGGGATGGTTAGGGATGAAGTACGAGTATCAATCATGGCAAAGTGTCCGTACGTCCAAATATTTTGGAGTGGGAACAGTGTTGTTTTTATTGTACATAGTTCACTATTTTGGTGGTCCGCTCGACCAATTAATATATGACAATTAATTACGGTTTTTAGTTGAGATGAAAAAAAACGATAATGGCACTAGCGGGATTGGAACCTACGACCTTCGGCCGGATACGCCTGCTCCACCCCGGCCGCTAACTTCCCGCCTCAACCCGACCTTTTGAATTTACCTCCTTTTTGCATTTTTTCAAATGTCGTGTAATCGGTTTGGATTCATTTCAATTGTCGTCGAGAATCCAAACCGATTACACGACATGTGAAATATGTCGAAAGGAGGGAAAACTCGTAA
>CM077114.1:14963726-14976828 GCA_039619505.1 Cimex hemipterus | reverse complement strand
AATAATACATACACACATGAGCTCAGGTGACGTCGTACCGATTCCCTTCAAATTCAATTAATTAATTGTAGGTCGATCTAATAAAATTTTTTAAAATTTTCATCTTTTGTCTCAAGATCAATTGGGAAAAACTTGATTAATATTTTTCTTTTTTGTACTATAAAAGGTCGCGTTGAACCGGACAGGGTCACTTACGGGTTCTGTCGGTTTTTTTGTTTTTTATAATTGTTGAAACGTTTCGGCGTTGCGCCATCTTCAGTGAGGAACGCAATAGCGAAACGGGTTTGAGTACCAACAATAACCGGGAGTGGAGAAAGGTCCATTAAGTGACCTTGTCCAGGTTCACCTGAATTCACCGACTCACGGACCAACCCGTCATCACCAATATAAAAATCGCGTTTTTCTTAGTGACTTGTTTTTTCATATATTGTTGAAGTCGTGAAAAGCGTTCAAGAATGAGTGGAAGTGGAAAAACACTTTTTTCATTTTTCGGCCTACGTTTCGGCCTTTATTCCGATCATCTTCAGGGATTACTAACGTGTGTTTACAACACTTCCACACAAAACCAATATGACATCATAGCAACAGCACTACACTTTCTACTCTGAAGATGACCCGAATAAAGGGCAAAACGTCAGCAAAAAATTGAAAATGTGTGATTCTAAACTACCTCAATTTTGAGTGCACCTCACGATTTCAACAAACTATAAAAAGAGTTATTAAAATAAAGAACTGAAGATTTCACGTCTGTAATCTTTTTTTTATATTTTAGATTGCTTGCATTAAAAAAATTGCAAATGATGAAGATGAGGACATACGTTAGGCGGGTTTGATCCAAACTGATGAAGACGTAAGATTTTCTTAATACGCCTCGTCGGAGTATTTTGCTTTGGAATTCATACCTTCCTGGGCTTAACTCGCTCCCATTCAGTGCAATTTCTAGTGGGTCGTGTATTCGAAAGGAGATTCCAACCGTTTAGACTGTGCCGGAATTTCACTGTACAATTCTCCGAGGTGGATAAGGGCAATTTGTCCCGAGTCTTTTCCGTAATGACAAAAGCGACTCGGCCATCGGACGTGATCGCGGTCTGAATGGGGAATCGTTTCTTAAGACGAGCGCCCTCAAAAATCTATTCAACCCTTGCAACGTCCAGAGGGCCACGTTTTTCATCGGAGTGGAGTCATCATTGGAGTTTAAGCGTTACTGGACGTTTTTAGTAAGTAAAATCTTACTTAAATGATAAAATAAAAACATGGTTATTTTTATTATACTAGTTAGGTTTTTCATTTTAATTAGTTCAATTTTGGCAACTACACTGTTCAAAAAGTGAAATATGGTACTTAGATAGATAATACAAATTCGTCTTAATTCTTGATCTTGGTCATGAACGTATTAAATACCTGAGTACCTGAAATCTGAGTACCGGTAAGTTGTTTAGCAACAATCCGAATTTCGAGCCTTTTAGCTCATCATCAGCTCACATGACTCCGACAGCCACGTCACTCGATATGAATTACAAAAATGAACCAGCTGATACCCCACCAACGCGACGTCCCGATTAACAGCTGGGCTTTTTTAACGGAGCCCAATTTGAACTTGCGAAAGTTGGAAATTACAACGCAAATAAACATTATAATAGTAAATACTATAAGAAATTAATTATAAATTGATGATTATACATAAAAATAAAAAACACAATGATAACTTAATATTATTAAATTATTACAAAAATAATAACAATTAAAATAATCATGATTAAAAACCTATTTCCAGAAGGAAAAGTAAAGCTTTTGGAATTATTTAACGAAATATGGGGTGCGGGATGTTACCCTGAAAACTGGAGGGAGTCGGTCGTGATAACCATTGCCAAGCCGGGTAAAGATCCTAACCTCTCAGAAAATGACAGACCGATTTCTCTAACATCATGTCTCAGCAAGACATTGGATGCCGTAATTAATAAAAGATTTAAATTGGTTTATTGAAAAAAAAGTACAGTCCATAACAGGCTGAGTTTTGAAAGTTTTGCTCTGAAGACCATATAGCACTCGTTGACAGTGCTCTTCAGAACACTTTTTTTGGCGAGGGAGCATGCTTTAGCTGTTTTCTTCGACCTGGAATATATGGGTTCAAGAGAGAACATATCTAAATTTTCAAAAAACTTCCTCGAAATGAGTAGATTCCGGGTGGTTAGGGATGGTTAGGGATGAAGTACGAGTATCAATCATGGCAAAGTGTCCGTACGTCCAAATATTTTGGAGTGGGAACAGTGTTGTTTTTATTGTACATAGTTCACTATTTTGGTGGTCCGCTCGACCAATTAATATATGACAATTAATTACGGTTTTTAGTTGAGATGAAAAAAAAAGATAATGGCACTAGAGGGATTGGAACCTACGACCTTCGGCCGGATACGCCTGCTCCACCCCGGCCGCTAACTTCCCGCCTCAACCCGACCTTTTGAATTTACCTCCTTTTTGCCATTTTTTCAAATGTCGTGTAATCGGTTTGGATTCATTTCAATTGTCGTCGAGAATCCAAACCGATTACACGACATGTGAAATATGTCGAAAGGAGGGAAAACTCGTAAAGTGAGGTTTAGATGGGGAGTCCGATCAAGGACACGATACCTCAGGTGGTAGAGCAGTTAATGGCACAACTTTTTTTTCATCTCAACTAAAAACCGTAATTAATAGTACATAGTAATAAATTGCTTTAACTAGAGAGTTTGGTAAGAATGAACGTATTTATTGGCCCAAATAATCAGTGGCTGACTGATCGCACTGACATTAAATTAGTTATTTAAAAGATGTAAAGGGTGATGGAGGAATATCGAGTAAACCATCTGTATATTTTATATATTGTATATAAAAATCAATTATTGGGCAAAACCTCTAAGTGGGGCCGCGGTAGCCGAGTGGTTAAGGCGTCAGACTCTCGGCTAGTAGACCAGGCGGTCCTGGGTTCGATCCCCACCATCGCCTCTGCAATTTTTCTGACGCCTAAGGGGACCGGTGGTCGCAATTAAAAGAAATTGACACGGTACTCATCAATGGAAGGGGCGGGACCGGATCTCAGCGACCCTGAACCTGGTCCCAACCCCCTTCAAAAATGAGTTTCTTCGATGGAAGAACACTGGTACAACGGGGGCTCCAGTTCACTTTGTGTTGCGAGACCTCCCCCAAAAATGGAGCCAGGGTATAGCACAATAAGCTGTACAGCTGCAGTGCTCAGGAGGGAACTCCTCCAGTCCCTGGTATCCATCCATCCACCTCCAAAACCTCTAAGTAGCCAAAGTTTACAAATTAAAATTATTTTTTCTGACTTTTATCAACAGTTTTAAAACCTGCATGATATACCGGCTTGGGCCGGTATAAAATAAACCCAAGAATATGTTTATCAATGCATAAATAAAGTATTTAGAAACGTATTCAATAATAAACAATATCTATACACTGGCCGGTAATCCGGGCCAAGTTAATAACAGTACGGCTTGCCTGATTTGCCGTTGAAAATCGTTTAAATATGTAATAAATTAGGCTTTCCGTTTAATCAAGTTTAGAGGAGAGCATTGAAAATTCACAGGCTAATCCATGGTATTAACCACTGTGGCCCTTGCCCAATTATTGGTTAAAATTAAATCGCCTCGCTTTACAACATTCGTTCAACTTTTGAACGGGGTCTTTTTTGTTTGTTTTTTAGATAATTGGGAAAATCTTAATTTGAATAATTAAATAAGCCTCGTTTGTTTTTAATTAAAGCACGGTTGATGAGAGACCTTACGCTTTTGGAAAGATTTTATATAACCTTTCCGCAATTTCCAAGTCGCCGTTATATTTAAAATTGTATTTGTCGCCGAGATTCGAATATATTAGACGACATTTGAAAAATGGAGGGAAAATTCATAAGGTCGGGTTGAGGTGGGAAGTTAGTGTCCAGTGTGATGGATATAGCCACCGGCATAATTTTCAAGTGAGAAGCAAAAGCTCAATGTAGATTTAACCTAACCTACGGAAAGAACATCAGAATTCAAACGAGAATCAAATTGTACCAGGGACAGTCAATGATCTATTACTTCAAATGTGAAGGATCAACTCTATGGCATTGAACTAAGAAATTAGGAAGGTACAATAAGCCAGAAGCAATGCCTGAGGAGCAGAAACCCCATTTTTCTAGTATCCTTATCACTACACCAAAGCACAGTTTCACGAGCTGGATTCGAACCCACGACCTTCGGCTTCGAATACCGCACTTGACGCTAACTATTTCATCTCGACCTAGACCTTACAAAAAAGAATTATTAATTGTGTCAGACCACTAAATATAAAGGACGTTACAATAATAACAGTAAAACTGGTACGTACTATTGATTTGGTGGGTGGTATGTTCATGAATAACATTCATACATAAATAAATAATTATGAAGGCTTTTTTTTTGTTTATTAAACCGAAAAAGGAATCGCAATCAGCACCCATGTTTCAGCAATGGTACATTTCGGTTAATTTATAAAACAACATATATTAGTGTTCATGTTCATAAATAACATTAATTTCACTAGTTGAGAAATGGCAAGGCAAAAAAAAAAAGGGAAAATTCAGAAGGTGTTGTTGAGATGGGAAGTTAGTGTCCGAGTGGAGTTCACGATAGCTCAAGTGGTAGAGCAGCGTCGTATCAAGCCGAAGGTCGTGGGTTCGAAACCCGCTCATGACACTTTTATCTCAACCAAAACCTTAATTAATTGAAAAGAATTTATTTGCTTCAAGCGGACCACGAAATCTAATTTGGTTATATTTGACGTCTTTCAAATAATTTTTATGACAAAAAGTCAATTTGAAAAATGGCAAAAAGGAGGGAAAATTTAAAATCTGGGGTAGAGATGGGAAGTTAGTGTCCGAGTGGATCGAGATCATGATAAATAGAGTGGTAGAGCAGCGGCGTATGTAGCCGAAGGTCGTAGGTTCGAAACCCGCTCGTGACGCTGACTTTTTTTATCTCAGCCAATAACTTACATAAAGATTAATTAATTGAAAGAAGCTATTTGGCCAATCGGAACACGAAATCTAATGTGGTTATATTTAATGGCTTTCAAAATAAGTTTGACGCTTTTTGAAGACTTTTTGCATAACGCGTTCCGCTGCAGTTATTTTTCCCGGGATATTGCAGTGTTTCAGTTTATATCCCGGTTAGGAATGGCAAGCTTGTAAACAATGGCAACGTTCACGGATGTGAAGGATTTTCTCTTCATTGCTGATGACAGTTTGACAAATGACGATAACCTCATGGTTGAAACAATATAAAAGATAAAATATTACAGCGCTGTTAGTTAACCACATGCATGCTAATTATAATCATAATAGTTCAATATCTTATATGTACATTTTCATGAGTCAAGATTCATGTAAACATGTATGAATTGTAAACTTTAAATTATAAATTATTCAGCAATCGTGAGATGCGGTCTGGTGTGATGTCTTTTTCGAAAAGCATTTTCTTTATCTTGCCAACGTTTCGATCTTTATTGAGATCATCTTCAGAGCCTGGGATTTATAAATATTGTTTAAATTATATAAATGTAAGATGAAAAAAATAAATTTATACAATGCTAGAAATATTAGATGCAATCAAGTATCTGTCAAATACAGGCAAATCAATTCTGTTTCATTTATTCGCAGGCGATCCCATAAATTCAACGCATATTTTTCTTTTTATAACTTTAAAATCGCTTTCAAAAAAAGATAAAACAATTCACACTCTTAAATTCGCTAGATTTCGTTGTCCCCTTGACGATTTATATCTTTCAATTAATTAAGGTTTTTAGCTGAGATAAAAAAGTCAATGGCAAGAGCGGGATTCGAACCTGAGACGTTCGGCTCTACCACTTGAGCTATTGTGATTTCCATTCACTCGGACACTAACTTCCCAATCGCAACCCAAACTTTTGAATTTTCCCTCCTTTTCGCCATTTTTCAAATTTCGTGTAATCTATTTGATTCTCGGCGACAAACGACACTGACGTCTTATGATCCCGACCAATACCTCGTACAAAGAATTATTAATTGAAAAAAATTAATTGTTCAATCGGACCGGGAACTTTAATGGATTTAATAGTTAAAATTAAGTACACCTTCATTAAACCTCTCCGTCCCCATTTCGACGACGTTTGAAAAATGGCGAAAAGGAGGGAAAATTCGAAAGGTAGAAATCTGTGTCAGATGTGGGATGCGAACCCAAGATCTTTGGCTAAATACGCAGCTGTTCTACCAGTTCAGCTATCGCTTGAATTTTCCCTGCTTCTTACCATTTTTTACGATTCGAATCCCGCTGATGATGCCGACTTTTACT
The DNA here is from genome assembly GCA_039619505.1 of Cimex hemipterus. NCBI lineage: Eukaryota > Metazoa > Arthropoda > Insecta > Hemiptera > Cimicidae > Cimex > Cimex hemipterus. The sequence continues at coordinate 14,970,487 of CM077114.1, read as the reverse complement.
TAATTGAAGAAGGATAATATTGAGCCAAAAATCATGGGTTCGTAAAATTTTCATTTCAACCAAGACCTTAAATAAAATGAATAATTAATTGAAATAATTAATATGGTCAATCGTGACCGCTAAACATGTCTGAATTAAATTACATTTGTATAAAATATAAATTGCATGAAAAAATTAGACGATAATTTTTTTTTTTTATTGAACAAATAAAATTGATTCGTATGTTTTATTTGCCCATCGGCAGCGTTGTTCCAAAGGAGGTTGAAAAATGCTGCAATGCTTCGGCGATAATTTATGTTTTCACGGGTGGACTTGAAGGAACGATGCTTTTTCATCTTGTATAAAAGGCGTTTCTCAAAGAAAGAAAAAAAACAAAGAAAAGAAAAACGACTCACTTTGAACTGCCCGCGTATGAGTCTTGCTTGTGAAAGGTTTATTGCTTCAAATCGTCGAATATCGAGAAAAATACCGGAATTTTGTCTTTTTACCGTATATAATTCTTCTGGAAATAAAGTCGGACGTTGCGTTCCAGCCGTCTGTCTACAGCCGAATGTAAATACCATCAGGCTAATTACAGTCGTCGTAAGCACGTTTGGTCGGGGTTTGTTTGACTTGTAATCGAATGTAATAACACCGATCGACGTTGAGTAATATCGTTTCGTAAAGTTTTACTCGTGTTTGCGATTTTCGTGAAATTCGAAGGGGAAATTAATAGAAAGTACGGTCTGAAATTAGTTGTTTACGTTTAATCAACGGGCTCAATAGATCGTGAAACTGCTTGGAAATAAATCTGATCAAATACACCTCTGACTACCTATACATTTTTAAATCTATAATGTAAAGCGCAACAACTTCTGTCCAGGAACCTCGGAACTAGAAGGTCTCGGCATAGTTGCCTGGGACACTCATGACTCAAGGACAGAGAAAATCGAAAAATGTTGAATTTCTGCTTTGTCCGGATTAAATTTTATTTTGTTTTCCTTTGCTCTCTGTTCAATCAACTTCGTGAATTGGTTTGTTTGGAATGCTAAAAAATATTCGTGACCTGCAGAATTTGTCAGGAAATTCATATATTTATGAACCTTCAGATACCCAGAACGTCCGTGGATGGGGTTTCATTTTGGAGATCACGGAGACATTCAGTGGAATTATTTCCTGCATTTGAAGTTTTGATTGTTCGACGCCCGAGAGCGCCGACTTCCCTAGAAAGCGATATTCCCCTAAATGTAACCCATGGGAAGCCTTCTTTACCCACCCTCTAGGACCTAGGCACGGATTTCAAATTTTGGAATTCCATGCGATCCTACTTCAAAATTTCCCGCTAATATCTAAGTATTGTACGTGCTGGTCACTATGCCTCTTTTAATCGAAACTGAGCCATCAATAGACTGGCTGCTTCAGTAGCTTCGATTTCTCTTGTTGACTCCAATCAGAAGCCTGTATTCTCAGGTGGTTTGTTAGCATGGTCGTGAACTTAGCGGATGTACTAACGTCGATAAAAGTAGATAGATTTATCAAGAGCCAGGTGCAGTCTATAAAAATTCGCCCTTGGCGATGAGCCGGCGAAGAGAAAGAATGTACTTGTGAAGAAACTCGTTTATCTAAAAAAACGAAGTCATCCACAATGGAAAATGGCTTAAGGTCAAAGGATGGACGTGGATTGTTTCAGAACTTCTGGTCTGTCCACCCTAACTGTCTGACCGACATGCTTCAATTTTTAGTTACCGAGAGTTTTGTCGCCCTGAAAGGACCGGTGTTGTTTAGAGAAGCCATGACGATGGTAGGAGGCTGTGACCGTTGGTTGTGGTGTGTGAGAAAGTAAACCGTTCGCTGAGGTCCGGTGGGCCGTGAGTTGCTCCATAGAGGCTGCAGAGTGAACATTCCATAAGTCGTAGTGGCAAAAAGTGGCCCCGAATGGCCACTCAAAGATGCAGACCACAGGTGTTGTGTGGCGTGTTCTTGCAGTACGTTCCGAGCGCAAAATTTATTGTCAGGACCATAATCACGTCGGGGACATCAGTTTTGTGGCGAAAAGCCGTGACGAAGGTGTAAGGCCGTGACCGTGCAAGTAGCGCCGTTGGTTGTGGTGTGAGACAACCTTTGGCTGAGGTCCGGAGGGCCGTGAATCGGTTGACTCCACATAGGCCGTAGGTACTGGAGTACAGCAATTAGCCGAGAGGCAGCAGTTTGGCGTTAATGGCCAAGTCGGCTGTTTAGAAGGCGAGATCAGGCTAATATTCCGAATCTTCTTGCTGTCGTTGACGGTGTTCCATTAGTTATTGCGAGACCTCGACTGCTGACGAGTCTGCTGTTACATGAGTGATGATTGAGGTATTGTCGACCTGACGAGTGGGGTGTCAGTGGGGCAATGCACCTGCTTATATAATGAAGAGCTCCAAGCTATTTGGCTGCAGTGGATAGCGAGAACATTCCATAAGTCGTGGTGGCATCCAGCGATAAGTTGTGGTGTGGTAGCAACATGTAGCCACAATCAATTTGTCGTTGTCTACGGTGATCGATCTCGGACATAAGCCGAGTTAGGCACAGATGATGCCAGCATAGCCCCTCCAGCTAGGAAAAGTCAACCAATATGATCGGCAACGACCAAATTACAGGTTAGCCAACAGACAACAGGACAAAATTTCATGTTTTAAATAAACATTTTTTTTTAATTTCCGTTAGGCTAATTTTTCATTGCTAACGTTTTTGTTAGCTATTTGATTTTAGACCCCTCAGTTATGTTATCCACCAACTTGCGGCTGTAACACACAACCACGCACAGCAGAGTTGCGTCATCCCTCAGCTTGAGAATCAAAAGTTGGATCCTTATCCTGGCCCTGGGGCTAGGTGGGGAAGGTAATGATCCTCATATCCTTCTAAAGGCTAACGAGTATATACGAGTATCATCATAGATCATCAACTATCATCATACATCATCGTCCCAATGGAGCATGTGTAAGGCATCCCATAATCGTTGGTGTTTGATGAAGGTTCGCTCTGAGGAACAGCTACTGTCCCTGCGATATCCACTTGCTAAGATCTCGTTGATTCATTCTCACAATAGCATAAAATAAGCATTAGTGGTCTGCAGCTTTTCTAGCTGTTACAGAAGCATTTGACAGACTGTGGAATTTAACTCTGGTTTTCATAAAATATCCTGCTTGACACTTATTATCTCATCCTGAATTCCTTACTCTCGCAGGTTGCAGGTTAGAATTGGCTGTGTATATTTAAGCTGCAAATCCGTCAGGTCCGGCTTTCCTATTTACCCAAAACACGATCGTCATGAACCTTTTCTTAAATTTCACACTACCTTTGCAGCTGAAGTAACCCACGATCCCTTAGACCTCATTACTATCTGGTCAACACTGTGGCGCTTCAAGCTAAATCAAAAAATGGCCTGCTCACTTTCACACTTAGAAAGCTTACCTGCCCAACAATGCACATCATCCACCAATCCAACCAAATCGAGTAACTTGGATTCTAAGCGGATAGCAGGCTCATATGGAGCATGCACATAAAAAACACAAGAATTGAACCAAAAATAAAGTCAACATCATCCACTTGCGCCCAAATACGCAGTTAGTGACTCCCATAAACTGGCAATATGCAAGATACTAAATAGATTGATTTGGAGAGAGCCGAGCTGTGGTGTTCAGAAAAGCCATCCAGCATAAAAAGAATCCAATATTTTAAAATCAATCAAGCGCTCCCATGTCACTAATCAAACAACCCATAAAGACAGTCGCGACAGACATGAACCGAACACCATTGCGCAACTGCCACTCCTATCTGTACTCCAATTTCCAATCTAAGCTCAAGTCCTCCCTTCGACGTTCCATCCTAACAACACTCCACGCCATCTGAAAATACAGTGGCCTCGTGATCTCCAAGCATTACCTTAAAACAAGTATTCCAGCTACGACCGTCTTCTCTACCTCATCTCCATTACCATAGCCTGAGATTTCTTACCAGATTTTTTATTGATCGTTTCTACAATTCCTAAAAGAAATTTTTAAATGTGTAAATTTTTCAAATTTTTCATAAAAAACAATATAAAAATATTTTTTCCCTAACATTCAATAGTGTTTAATAGGTCATAAAATTTCATCCCTTATAACAGCAAATATCAAGAAATTCCTTAAGTCAAGGTATGCGAATAATTAGAATATTTTCGCCCAGTAATTATCTCAGGGTGCGACGATCAATTCAGCATTAATTTTCCCTTTGAACGAATTTTTTTAGGACAATTATTTTATTTTATGATTTTCTTCTTGCTTTTTCGGAAAAAGCCACAACGGCAAACGGAATCCTATCGGTTCTGCTTGATCACGGAAGCTGAAAGTCAATTACAACCGGGGGTTCGATTAAGTTGGAGTTATTGGTTCGAAATCCCCAAACTGGATAATCCTATCGAAATATTGTGATTAAACGGAAATTCAAAACGTTTAAGTTCAGAGATTAATGAGAAATTATCTATTTTGCTTATTCTTCATATATAATTAGTATAATAATGAGTTGAAAATGAGTCAACAGAATCATGTAGAAAAAATCAACTTTAAAAAAGTTACCTCCTTCAGGGTGGATTTTTGAGCAGTGAGGCTGAACAATCATTTTAGGAAGGAAAAATTAAGCAAAGGGTCTATTGTTTTTATAGGATTTCGACATCCCTAGAGACTTCGGTTCTTTGCCTTTTCCTTTGAATCAAAGAGGTGACTTTCAACTTCTCGTTAGGAACTCTGGAAGGGGTTTTCGCTTTCGACAATTCCAAGGGTCTCGTTATAGTCAAACTGCTCATATAACAAGTTGCACAAACGAAAGTATGGACGAGAAACGCGCTCTAGATTATTATTTAATTATGGCTCAAAGTGTTGAAGAGATCCTTTTGGATCGTGGTTGGAAGGAGGAAACGAAAACGGGAAAGTTGCCAGATTGACTTCTCAATTAGTCCCAGCCAAAATAATATCTTGACCCACATTGTAGTCAATCGATTAGCCTTTTCCTAAATGGATGGTTTGTATGCAAAATTTTCATATCAACATTGATAACGATAAAATAAATTTTGTTTAGGTACATTCTGTATATATATTTTACTCTGTTTGGTTTTTGGACCGAGAGATCAACTCTTATTCAACTTATTCTCCGACATTATTTAGAGACATTTTTATCGAAGGTCTTGGTTCAGATGAGAAAGTTAGTACCACGTGCAGGATTCCCAGTACGTTTATTTTAGGTCATATAAACTTTCAGGGTGACGGTGATTTTTTTTTAAAAGCCCATGTTATGGAGGGATCGTGTGTAAGAATTCCGGTTGTATGTGTCGAAGTATCGTCATATCCGCTGCGTATATCGGAAAAAGAAACGGGCCAAGTGTGCTTCCCTAAGGTACACCCGCCCCAAGTTACGATCTCAGTATGTGGTGGCAAACTTGTGTGCGAATGTTCTGTTCAGTTTACAGAGCAAGATCTGCGAACCAGATTGAAGGCCTATTCCATTTTTTTTGTTTTACGAGGGTTCGCAACAGCAGAGGTCATATAAACCCTCAGGGGGCCGATATTTCTGAAAAAAAAGCCCATTTGTAAGTATGTCGAGTTGGAATGCAGGGCCGCTGGATTCGAACCCGGGACCTTGACCTTAGCGCCTTGTCGAAAACGAAACTTTGCGGCCACCGACGCCCCCCCCTGTCATTACGTTGTTCTAACCGCATGAGTTATCGTGACATCGCAGTAAATCCAACGATAGTGTTACCCTTGCAGTACACCTCTGTTTTCAAGCCAATGCTGCTCAGACCATAGAAAATTTTAAAACAAGTTACACTGACAAAAAATCCTCATAAGATCGGCTACTATAAGGTATTAAAGAATTAACATTTAAAAAAATAATCAGCGAATTTATTCAAAATCTCCAAAACCTGAGTAAACTCAACAACGCATCATGGTTGACAGGGCACAAAGACATTTTGTGTAACGAAAAAAGCAGACGGACTGGCCAGAGAAGGCAAGGCACAACTTTTGTTTGTCCAACCTTACCTGATAATACAGTTGACACCATAAGAAACGGTCAAAATATGTAAAAAGTCATGAAATTAGCTAATTAGCTAAAACAAAGTCAAAACAGGCGGTTTTTCCCCAGTTTGCGATTTTCCAAAAGCAATTTATGTTTTAATCATATTATATATGTTATATATATTTTCATCGGATGAATTGAGTAAACAATTTATAAAATAAATTATTTCTTTTAAATGTACAAATTTATGAAATTAGAAAATGCGAAAAATCCAAAACAGTCTGTTTTGCCCCATTTTATGGTTTTCAAACTTATCGATATTTTTTTCAAATTATACGTTTCGGTAATCTGAACTACTTTCAATGACAGTTTGTAACGTAAGAAACGGTTCACAATTGTAAGTATAATTAAATAAGAAAGTTAGAAAAACACAAATCTGGAAGTTTTGACACATTGTGACATTTAACAAAGTTAACGACAGTTTATTCATATTATACGTACGTCACGGGGTCTGGTGTGATGTAGGTTTAAGAAAAACAATTTCTTTATCGTGGCCACGTTTCGAGCTTTATTGAGATCATCTTCAGGGCTCAAAGTATTTGTCTTCTGTGTACTTGTGCCATTCTTGAGTATCGTGTCCTGAGATGGGGGGTCTGGTGTGATGTAGGTTTAAGAAAAACAATTTCTTTATCGTGGCCACGTTTCGAGCTTTATTGAGATCATCTTCAGGGCTCAAAGTATTTGTCTTCTGTGTA
>CM077114.1:14940496-14953726 GCA_039619505.1 Cimex hemipterus | reverse complement strand
TCTCTCTCACTCTTTTTTCTCTCTCTCTCCCACGCTTTCTATCCCTCTCTCTTTATCTAACTCTATATCCCCCTTTCATTCTTCCTTTCTCTCACTCCCTCTCTCTCCCTCTCGCTTTATCTATCTATCTAATTCAGTCTCTTCCTTTCTCCATTTCGGTCTCTCTTTTTTCTCTCTCCCACTTTCTCTCTCACCTTTTCCTACTCTCCTTCTCATCTTCTCTCTTTCGCTCTGTCTCTATTCTCTACCCGTCTATCTCTTATCAATCTACCTGTAATATATTTTGACTTGACATTTCTGAAATAGGGAGCGGCTAATCAGCCCGCGATAATTCATAATGACGCTCGGCAACAGCTCCCTCGAAAGGAAGGCGTTTGGATTGTTATTCAATTTGCACGAAGCCGCATAATCTATTCCGGAAATAAGCTGCCCCGAGGTGAAATTGCACGTGTTCACATCAATAATTAATGAGACGACTAACAATGGCCAACGGTATAGCACACGAGCCAGTGAGAGATAACGCGACTGCCCCTGGGAGACACATTGGCCGCGTTAATTAAACCGATTAACGGAAGGGCGTTTCATGCCCAGTACACGAGAAACGACGCGATACCCTAAGAACATTCAATGTACCTAATTACCAGCCAGTATTTTTAAAGGTAATAAATTGCTGTCCCTTTTAAATAGTTCTAATCAGATTTTATATCTTCTTGCTACATAAAGTTCTTTGTCTTTACTATCTATAATAATTTTAAGTTAAAATTAAAGAAAATATAATTTATGAAATATCTATTAATAATCTGACCAATATAAATTTTCAATGTGTGACAAATTGACGAAAAGAGCACGAAAAATTGAAAAAAAAAGATCAAATGAAAAACCTAAATAAACAGAAAGAAAGAGAAAATATGAGAGGAAAAGTTGTCAATATTTGGCCAAAGAAAAAGTCACATTCATTTCTCAATTCAACAATTCTGTCGCACATTTATGTTCGAGGTGCCAAAAAAATTTTGACTTAGACACTAGAATCTTTCAGTAAATTGTCTCCTAAAATAGCATCAAACAGCGAACTGGATAAAATTTTGACTCACTGTCAACATATTCTTTCTTCCGTTTATGCACTTTCCATTATTTCGTCACGTACGTTATAAGTACCAATGATAAAAAAAAAAAATTGCTAGTTCATACTGTACATAATTTTTTGAGTTTTTCACTGAAGATGGCTAAAACTACACCTTGAATAAAAATAAAATCTAATGTTTTTATTAAAAAGCTTAATAGCCATACTTAATATGCTAAAGTGATAAGTTCAAATCAAACCATTTTTGGCCTCCAATATTTTTATCCATTAAAATTAAAATACGATATTTAATAAACGATGCATTTTTATCTCATTTAAAAGTAAAAATTTATTATGATTAGTCATGATTATTCAACACTCTTGGTAGATTCAATGCATATTTTTCCGGCTTGGAATATAAAAATTGCTAGGAATGGTTAAGGTTCGTTATAATTTTTTATTTTAAACTTTTCTCTTAAATTCTTTATCTTCCACTCTAAATCTCTTTTACTTTTGTTCGTTATTTATTTTTCTACCCTTCTTCTACGCCATTCTTCTTCTTTCAATCGCTCTCTCTCTCCCTCTCTCTCTCTTTCCCTTTCTGTCACTAAATGCATGGAACTAGATGGGTAATTAATTTCTATTAATTCAAATAACTTTTTCTTAGTATTTTAAATGAGTCAACATTCTAGATTTGATCTTATAAATGTAATTTATACTCCTAGAAATTGACACGAGCCGTTTCACTGCCTACGAGAAGCTAATTGTTCCATGTGATATATATTCTCGCCAGGCCCATTTGGTCGGCCGTTTAATTGTCAAACCGAGAACAATATTGGATATAATTAATCGTTTCAATTTCCCAAGCCGGTTCGTAGATATGTCCTCGGTTTTTCCATTTGTTAAATTAAAAAAAAAAATTATAATATCAAAATAATTTTTGTGGCATTTTTTGACGTTTTACTTTGAATGGAAGCAATTTTGATTTGCCAAATATTACGAAGCCTTATTGTGTTACAAAAGTGTGAGCATGGAAATATTTTTTGGTCGTTTATGACTAGAAGTATAAAAAATGCGTTGGAATTTTTTTTTCATGGTTAACTAAAACATCCAGTTTGATTGCCTAGTTTTCGTGGTCCGCTTGACCAATTATCTTTTCGTTAATTTAGGATTTTAGTTAAGATAAAAAATCAGTGTCAGGAGCGGAATTTGAACCCACGACCTTCGGCTAAATACGCCTCTGCTTTACCACTTTATCTATTGTGACCTCGTTCCATCCGGACACTAACTTCCCATCTCCATCCCAGATTTGATACTTTCCCTCCTTTTTGTCATATTTCAAATTGTCTTTTTATCTTAATACTTTATACGATTGAAACATTGGAAATCAATTCAAGCTTTATTTATTTTGCACATTTGCATTGCCACATTGCCATAAATGCATATTTTAGCATAAGTGGATTATAATTGCATATTTTTTACAATCCCGGCATATCGGTAATGGTACCGATTGTGACTGCTCCTGAAATAGTAGAAGATGGGGTTTGGTCTGCGAGTAGGCGAACACATGTGGAACAGTCACACGGGTCTGCCTTCACTTGGGTGGTTTTGTTTGAGTCAGTCAAACGCGTTTCGGCATTATGCTACTTTCAGTGAAAAACTGTCTGTCATTTAGTTTGGGTAGGGGTTTATATAGTGTTGCGTCCGTCGCTTGTCGCTGGGGGCGTTGCGGTAGGGGGCGTGGTCTCCGTGTCCGTTGGTCGGTCTTGGTGGGGTTATTTCCGTTGTCAGTTATTATTTGAGCGTTGTTGATTTTTTGTTTTTTCCTGGTGTTGATTGCAATGTTTTATTCTTCTGAACGTTGACATGTTTTGTTATGAAGTGTGTTGTGAGTTTGTTTGTGCGTTTATAAGTTTTCCGTTTTTAAGTGTTACATGTTTGTATATCTCGAGGTGCTCTAGTATGTTTAGTTTTCTTCCTTTATGTGCGTTGTGTATTAATGTCTCTTGAAATGCGAAAAGTCACCGCAAAAACGTAAGATCTTGTTGAAAGGTATGTGGGTTAGTTTACAAGTGAGAATTTTAATGGCTATGCACCCTATCTGGGTCTTGTTGGATGAGAAGTCGGATTGTTTTAAATTTTACTTTTTTTAAATGCGTTTTTCTTTTTTAATATTAGCAATTTGATATTACTCTTGCCACTGTTTCTCCTTCCAGTACAATAATGAGCCTTAATTTTATTTTTTATTATTTTTTCTCATCGTAGTTTTCGCATATTTTCAGTTTTCAACTAATTATATTTACATATTGCATATATACTTGTTTGATTTTTATTGCATATAAATCACGCCATATTTATGACATTTCATGAGCCTTAGGTCAAACTAACAACAGTTTTGGTATTTGCTTAATTTGACCAACTTCACCAGGGCAGCAATGTAAATTTAACATAAAAAGCTTCCTTTTATTTATTTATTTTTATTGTATCATATTTATTTTTTAATAACTGCGACGTGATATGATTGAGATGCGTCTCGTGAATAACGAATATTTTATTCAGTACTACTTCGTGCGTGAGAAATACGATAAAATAATAAGATTTACCTTTAAAGCAGAAATACGAGAATTCCTTTGAATTTATATAATTTTACAGTTAGATACAAATTGAGTCTGTGATTTGATTACTTACTGCAAATTAATAGGTCATTGTAAATTAATTAATATTTTTCAGAATCATTCAGATGAAGGGAGAGAGGGAGAAAGAGTTACAAAGAAAGAGAAGATAAAGAGATAACGAGAGAAATAAGAGCGAAAGAAAGAGAAAGAAAGTTTGAGAGAAAAGAGAGAAAAGAAATAGGAAAAAGATCTAGAGAAGAAAATAAGAGAGAGAAGAGAGAAAGAAATAAAGCGGGAAAAAGGTCAAGAGAGAAAAAAAAGAAAAAGTTCTAAAGAGGAGAGGGAGAGATGAAAAGAGCAAAAGAAAGAGAGAGATCCACAGTATATTGTAGTTTTCATAACACTTTTTTTTGTATTCAGTAAAATTTTTCTTTATATTAAAGTTGCTTGACCATTCAAACTTGCCAATTCCAAGAAATCTACAGAGCCGTTCTTTTTATTTGAAGATATTCAACTTTGTGTAAGTTTATACTAAGAAGTTAGATTCGATACAAGTACCGAAATATTGGACAGAATTTTTCAATTGATTACGGTTTTTGGTTGAGACAAAAAGTTAGTGTCACTAGATGGATAAGCCGCTGCTCTACCACTTGAGCTATCGTGACTTCCATCCACTCGGTCACTAACTTCCCATCTCAACCCAAAATTTTGAATTTTCCTCCTTTTTGCCATTTTTCAAATGTCAAATTTTATTCTCGGCGACAAAAGAAATGTCCACGGAAAGCTTGGAAACATACTTCATTTTTTTCTCATTAAATCAATTATGTTTCGCGGTCCGATTAACCAATTTATTTCCTTTCGGTTAATTATTATTTTAAATATGGTATTGGTTCAAATGAAAAGGTCAGTGTCAAGAGTTGGATTAGAACGACGACATTTGAAAAGAGGCAAAAAAGTCGGAAAATTTGGAAGGCAGGTTGAAGTGGAAAGTTGGTGTCTGAGTGGATCGAAGTCACGACAGCTAAAGTGGTAGAGCACCGTCATATTAAGCCGACGATCGTCGGTTCGAATCCAGCTCTTGACATGACTTTTTCATTTCAACCTATACCTAAAATAAAGAACTTATTTGCTCAATCGGACCACGAAATATAATGGGTTAGAACATACATTAAAAAACTACTATGGCTTCATTGATCGCAGGTAGATTGAATTAATCAATAAGCTGAAAAGATCAGAATGAAAAAAGAAAGAAAATTTGTGCCTCGTAGGTTAATTGCAACTTATAAAAAAAATTCTCTATTTACAAGCCTCAACAAAAAGATATTCATGTGAATCTGCTAATTTTAATAAAAATAAAAGCAATAATAAAATTAGCCAAAAAGTATTATCTTTAATTATCTCATAGATAATCTCATAGATAGTCTTTCCAGCTTAACGGCACCTTTTGAATTTTCCCACGTTTTTGCCATTTTTCAATTGAAAATTCAAAAGGTGGGGTTGAGATGGAAAGTTAGTGTCCGATAGATAAAGTGGTAGAGCAGCGGCGTATTTAGCCTAAGGTCGTGGGTTCGAACTGACTTTTTTATCTCAACCAAAACTCTTAATTAATTGAAAATAATTTCTTTAACCAAGCGGACCACATAATAAATCTAAATTTGTCTGAATGTTTTCTTTCCGTTGTTCCCTTGCATTTACATTCTGTCCTTTCTCGGAAATCCCTCCACAACCCCGTGACGGGAACTTACAACCAAGATGAAGCAACTTCGAGGTAATTCGGTTTAGCATCGCTTCATTACGGCCCGATTAGCAATTTCCCGTCCCGGGCCAGTACAGGTGTCCGTCTGGATGGCTTTTGGCCCTGAGCGCGGGACGAACGGAAGTGGTAACGGAGTTAACTCCTTTTGATGGACTTGTGCAATTACATTTTAACTCAATATTATCTCCTTAAACTTCTTGCCAACTCCGTTCAACAGGCAGGGATTAAACGGTTAATTTTGAAAAGTGATTAATTCCTAGTTTGTGATTTCGAAAATGAACGAATCTTTTGACTTTTAAGGTATTTTTCCGAGTAAAAAATCTACTTTTCTTCCCTATAAAAAATATGTGATATAGAAGAATTATAGATTATATGATTTTTGTGTTCCAGGAGCAATATTCACACAGGAGCAGAAAGAGAGCGCGACAGAATTGGCCTTCAAGTATGCAGTCTACAGGATCAACAAGGATAAAAATCTCCTGCCGAAGTCGACGCTCGTTTACGATATCCAATATGTCTCGAAAGAGGATAGCTTTCACGCATCGAAAAAGGGTGAGTACTCCTAGATTGAATAGAGAAAATTCAAAAAGGGGTCGACGTGAAAGTTGAACAAACACTTGACGGTATCAAAGGGTTGCTGATGAAAAAAGGGCAAACCGGCTGAAAGGTGGTGACATAAAGCCCGGCGGCAACAGTGCTTTATCTCACAAGAAAAGATATAAACAAAACAAAAAGTCATTTTTCTATTCACAACAAGAAAGAGGGTAGTTATTTAAAAAAATTCTTTTCATAGCGGTTTTTGTTGTTGTTTTTTCTAATAAAATATGCAATACCATCCGTAAAATAACAAATTTTGTGATTTTATTGTTTTATAATATTGGGTTTATGCAAAAATAATGCCTGTTTTTAATCTGCAGTAAAAACTAGCTACCATTTACCTTCGACTAAATATATTTAATATAACTTTCGTAAACTCATAACTTTGAATAACCAATGGTTTAATACCAGAGAGTAGAAACTAGAATCTCTGGAATCAACCAACTCCCAAAATGAATTTTCAGTGTCATTCTCGCTTCTCCATTTCTCCCAGAAAAAGATGTAGAAATGTCTAAAAAAAGCGATAATCCAAGTATGTGGATGTGGTTTCCCAAGTCGTGAAGTCGTGCCAGACAGAGTCAGGGCGTGCATTGTCGTGAAAGAAGACACTTAAGGTTGGCCATAATGTTGCAGTTTTTGGTTCATTTCATTACAGTACTTTTCAGGAGTGATGTAAGCGTATTGAGGAAGCTGTATTTAATGATTCCTGCAGATGACCATACAGTCACCAAAATTTTGCATGGATGTCAGCTTAGATTTTAAAACACACGAGGGCATTCTCAACACGACACGCAGCAATGACACAAGTACACAGAAAGCAAACACTTCGAGCCCTGAAGATGATCTCAATAAAGATCGAAACGTTGGAACGATAAAGATATTTTTTTCTGAAACCTACATCAAACCAGACCGCATCTCACGATTTCTATCATTAATTCAATTATTTAATATTTTGGTAGAAAATTGACCAAAACACGGGAATGCCATTTTTTGACGTAATGAATTTATTTTGAACCGGCAAACGGGCATTTACTAGGTCTGTCTTCACTCGCGGAATTTTTGTTTGAGTTGATCAAGCGCGTTTCGACATTATGCCGTCTTCAGTGAAAAACTGTCATTTAGTTTCGGTAGGGTTTATATAGTGTAGCGTCCGTCGTTTGTCGCTGGGGGCGTTGCGGTAGGGGGCGTGGTCTCTGTGACAGTTGGTCGGTCTTGGTGGGGTTCAGTTTACAGTTATCATTTGTGTGCGATGTTGGTTTTTTGTTTTTTCCTGGTGTTGGTTGCAATGTTTTGTTCTTCGGAACGTTTTTGTTGTTTGTTATGATGTGTGACTGTGAGTCTGTTTGTGCGTTTATACGTTTTCCTTCTTTACGTTTTATTTGTTCGTATATGGCAAGGTTTTCCAGTATGTTTAGTTTTTGTCCTTTTTGTGCGTTGTGTTTTAATGTCGTGCTTGTTTTTACAGTGTTTAGCTCGTGGTTGTAATGTGTGGCGTAATTTGATTCTAAAGAATCTAATGTTCTTTGAAGCGATCTCTTAGTTTCCTTCCAGTCTGGCCGTTGTAAGTGTATCCGCATTGAAATTTGATTCTACGAACACATTTGCTGTATAGTGGGTTAGTTGTGTTTATGTTTCTTTTTGGTAGTTTACCTGTGTTACTGTTGGTCTAAGTGCTGTTTTCAGTCAAACACATTGAGTCCTGAAGATGATCTCAATAAAGATCAAATCGTTGCCACGATAAAAAAAAAATCTGAAACCTACATCACACCAGACCGCATCTCACGATTTCTAAATAATAATTTAACGTTTTGATGGAAAACCGATCAAAACATCGGAATACCATTTTTTTATTATGAATTTAACTAAAAGTTATTTCATGGTTTTGTTAATAAAATTACACAATTATCGTCGAGTAGAGTCAGAACAGGTCACTCAAATTTTTTGAGGATTATTTAAAACTGAGTAATTTTGCCATTGTATAAATCCCTATCCAAATTGAAAGAGATCAAAAATTCGTAAGTATTTATAAAAATTATTTAAATTATGGTGGTTCGGAACAATATTGTACAAAATACCGGAATAACTTTATTTAAAACTGTTTAACAATTTTTTTTTTTCAAATCTAGAAAAATTATACATTTATAATATGTTCATGATTCCAACATATCACATGTATGTATATTCGTAAATAATTCATTAACATTCGCAGATTTTTTTTTCTCAGATTTGTCAAAAAAATGTACACTAATTTTCTTAATTGGTTGTTTTATTTATTATATAACAATATTTTTAAAATAAATATTTTTAACGCATATAACAGTTGAAAAAATATAAATACTTTTTTTTCAAACAGTAATCTATTATTATAATCAAAGGTCAACTTAATAATTACTTCATTAAATCACATCATAAATAATTTATATGAATTTAATATCTAACTGTATGTGGGTCTAATAATAATAAATAAATTTAAGTGTAAAATATATAGGTCGTTTGCAAGGAATTTTTTTTAGTATGGCTTTATCAGGGATATTCAGCCAGATTCAGGTACCAGTGACAAACAATCAAAGTGACTATTTATGTAATGGAATGACTAGATGAATAAATAGAATAAATAAATAGGAATAAATATATAAATGATAGCATAACCGACTTAAACATCAATATCACAATTCTTTGAAAAAGACGTCATAGACCTCCGTGTCACCTTCTGCCAGCAGCGAGCTTAAGTTCAGCGGCCTTATCACTTGCCCCAGCGCGTACAATTCTTTCAAAAGTTCTTCTCGCTGTGCCTCATATTCGGTGCATTGTAGTAATATATGGTCAAGACCCTCTACTACGCGCGCAGTTTGGCGTTGTTATGCAGTTAATCCTGTGTAAGTATGAGCCGCAGATGCCATGGCCAGTTCGGAGTCTTGTAAGTGTCGAGAAGAAACCTTTTCCTCTCTCCGTAATGTTGGTAATAATGAGCGGTAGAATTTCCCTGCTGTGCCCCTCTCATACCAAATTTGCCACTTTGTGCGCACGTCTCTTTTGGTATAGTTTATCGCGTCTCCGACGGTTAGCTTCACGGTCGTGGGAGAACCTTTAACGGTTGCCTCATTGGCTAACTGGTCGACTCTCTCGTTATGTTCTATACCTGCGTGCCCTTTTATCCAGCATATTACAATATTGTCCCCTTGATTTCTTAATTTGGAGGTTAACCTGACAATATCGATTAAAGTGTATTCGTACTTATTGTGAAAGTTGAAAGTGCGTAGCTGGCAAATCGTGCTGAGACTGTCCGTCATAATTCCAATTTTTTTATTTGGTACCTTCCGCTGTATAGGAGCTAACCAGATAAGTCAGGCCGTTTAAAATATTTTAAAACACAGGAGTTAATTCAGTCCAATTTTACACACTTAACTGCTGAGTTCAAATTTCTGAGCATTGGTGGTTATCATAAACTGAAATTGTATAAATTTTAATTACTCTTAATTAACATTAACAATTGCATGACTTGCCAAGCTTTTGGCTTTTTGCATCAGAGCTTACAGAAATTAAGCAATACAAGTAGTCGTATTTTCTTTTCTTCATACACTGACCAGAAACGAGATCTTCCAATCACGCATTTACCACGATCGAGCAATTTAACAATTGACCAAATTATCTGTATCATTATTGATTTATTACATGGCTATGCTCATAAGATTTAACTAACAATTCATTTCCCGGTTTCTTCATAAAATGGCGCCATTTTGGTCGAGTCAGAACAGGAGACTCGTATTTTTTGCATTTCATTTCAAACTAAGTACATGTAAATTTATCGTTTTATTAATTACAACATTCCGATTTTACAATAAACCAAATTCGAACGAGATCAAAAATTTATCAGTTTTTATAAAAATTATTTAATTACGATGATCAGAAAGAAAATTTATGGAAACGCCCTGAATCACTTTATTTAAAACAATTAAGTTTAACAAACGATATATTACATTTTTTTACTTAAAAAGTTTAACTAACAATTTAATACAAGGTTTTTCTTTAAAAAAAACGCATTAAAAATAAAAGAGGCGTTGTGATAGTGGTTATTGTGATACAACTTAGCGACTATATGGCGTCCGCTTGACGTGGTTGTCCCTACCAAAACGTGGCAAGGCGTCGGGTAGCTTTACATCGAGTCAGTGGATTAATTTATTTTCAAATGGAATTTTGTGGAGCGTATTTGGGACATGGTAGAGGGGTTGACCATGATTCTGAAGATTTTGGTTTGGAAAGATTGATTGGATTTCGCTGGATAATTGAAGGTTATCCTTCTTAATCACTGTTTTCGTGGTCCACTCGACCAATTAATTACGGTTTTCAGTTGAGATGAAAAAAAGTTAATGGCACGAGAGGGATTCGAACCCACGACCTTCGGCTAGATACGCCGCAGCTCTACCACCTGAGCCATCGTGTCCTCGATCCACTCGGAGTGCTAGAGCAGCGGCGTATCTGGCCGAAGGTCGTAGGTTCGAATCCCCCTAGTGCCATTAACTTTTTTTCATCTCAACCGAAAACCGTAATTAATTGTTATAAATTAATTGGTCGAGTGGACCAGGAAAACAGTGAATAATGATTTAAAAATGAAGTACACTTCACTAAAGCTCTCCGTCGCCGTTTCAATTGTCGTCGAGAATCCAAACCGATTACACGTTTGAAATATGGCAAAAAGGAGGCAAAACTCGTAAGGTGAGGTTGAGATGAGGAGTTGATGTCCGAGTGGATCGAGGTCACGATAGCTCAGGTGGTAGAGCAGCGGCGTATCTAGCCGAAGGTCGTGGGTTCGAATCCCTCTCGTGCCATTAACTTTTTTTCATCTCAAATGAAAACAGTAATTAATTGTTATCCTTCTTCTTCCTTCCTTCCTGAATGGCCCGATATTTTTCTCCAGAATGAAAAAAAATTTAATATCTCTTAAACGTGCAAGATTAGTAATTAAAATAAAATATTTCAAAAATGAAACAATGACGATAAATCCGGTCGGAGAGAGAAAAATATAACGGAAGAGAAGAGTACTTCTGTAATTTTTATCCCTGAAGAGTGCTCGTCATTTGAGAGGGCTTATGGCCGCCAGCCCTCTCTTTATTCTGGTGTAACAACGAAATGAATATAAATTTCTCCATGACGGGCTGATGAAAATATATGTTTTTTAAAAACTCCCGGGAGAAGGATTTTTGTTATTATTATTTTTTTTTATATATAAAACCGGTCCCTGGTGATATTTACAGGGGGTTTGGCAAAGGGTCGTACCGCCATGATATACAGTTCAAGTTGTTGGCCCATTCTCGCCCTGTGCCACTCTTCGGTCCGGCTGTGTTTGTGTGTTTACAACGCGAGCTCTTTTTATAGTCGTGCCATACGCGGTGCCAGCTTAAAAATAAAATCTCCACTTTGGTAAAGTAAGGATTGTGCAATAACGTCCAGATTTGAAAATACAACCCTGTCCAAGTGTTATGAACAAACTTTGTCAATATTTAAGCGTTCTAGACGGAAAAAAATTGATTTTGTATGCAACATTTTTAATGACTGATCGAATAAGAGAGGTGAGGCGGACCAAGATAATCCTCGATCCCAAACTGCAGACTCTTTCCCTCGCCTAACTCATAATTTAACTTTTTTTAAACATTAACATATTCATGCAATTATCTCAATTAATTATTGTTTATGTACGTTTTTGGTTGAAATAAAAAAGCTAACGTCACCAGAGGGATTCGAACCCGAGTGGATCGATGTAACGATAGCTAAGTCGTAGTGTAGCCGGAGGTCGTGGGTTCGAAACCCGCTCGTGACACTAAAGTTTTGAACCCAATGCCTTACATAAAGATTAATTATTTGAAATATTTGGCCAATCGGGCCAGGAAATCTAATGAATTCTTTAAATTCTTAATTAATTCAATTAATTAAGGTTTTTAGTTGAGATGAAAAAAGCACGAGTGGGATTCGAACCCACGACCTTCACCTTGATAAGCCGCCAGTAACGCTTGAGCTATTGTGACTTCGATCCACTCGGTCACTAACTTCCCATCTAACCCCACCTTCTGAATTTTCCCGCTTTTTTTTGCCATTTTTCAAATTTGGTTGATGGCCCAGCATCATTGAGGTCGATAACAAAAATAATTTGTTCCTCGATGGAGGAAGATTTTGTACTCCATCTACTGAACAAAATGAATGATGCATACAGCTGTGAATGAATTTATTTGCGTGAAAGCGTATTGAATGTCTGTTGTAATATTTCGCATACGCTTCGGTGCTGAATTGACCCTTATAAAAAAGTTATTACTTATTTTATAAAAGTATGATATATGTGAGTCAAGAGAAGCGGTCGAAAATGAAATTAATAATTAACGTTTCGAACTTTATTCGTGACATCTTCAGGACATAAAGTATGATTTTTATATTGTCGTGTTAAATTGGTATTGTGTAAAAGTATTGTGAAAATAAAACTAATATGTCACCACGAGAATAGCAACGCACTTTATGCACTGAAGATGACTCGAATAAAGTTCGAAACGTCGACAAAAAATGAATAAGACGTTTTTTCTAAACTGCTTCATTGTTCACCTCTCCTCAGGGCTCCGTGAAACAGTGAAATTCTTGATTAGATAAAAATATATTCAATGTGTACTAGCACAAAGCTGGTAATCAGAAAACTGCCTCTCTTGCCATCTTTGTGCGCGTTCCTATCAGTGACGTCACAACAGCTGGATGGAAACGTCCACATGATTGGGAAGTACGTGGTCTGAGAACTTTATTATATAAAATAATGTAAGAAAAAAAAATATTATTCAGATATCGTGAGATGCGGTCTGGTGTGATGTAGGTATCAGAAAAACATTTTCTTTATCGTGTCAACGTTTCGATCTTTACTGGGATCATCTTCAGAGCTGAAAGTGTTTGTCTTCTGCGTAATTGTGCCATTCTTGCGTGTCGTGTCCTGAGATTCTGGTCTGGTGTGATGTAGGTATCAGAAAAACATTTTCTTTATCGTGCCAACGTTTCGATCTTTACTGGGATCATCTTCAGAGCTGAAAGTGTTTGTCTTCTGTGTACTTGTGCCATTCTTGCGTGTCGTGTCCTGAGATTCTGGTCTGGTGTGATGTAGGTGTCAGAAAAACATTTTCTTTATCGTGCCAACGTTTCGATCTTTACTGGGATCATCTTCAGAGCTGAAAGTGTTT
>CM077114.1:14903464-14925688 GCA_039619505.1 Cimex hemipterus | reverse complement strand
ATTTGGAAGAGGATTAATAAGTGTTGACATTCATACAAATGAGTAATTCTGTAAACGTAAACAGAATATTTTATATAGATTTTTTTTAATGAAAACTTAAAATCCTGCATTATTTTCCGGACAACCATTGGGTTGTGTAGCTCTGAGGGCGTGTCGACCTCTCTAAACAGCAACCTCTACATGGGGCGGCAGGTGCCTTAGCAGAGCCACACGAAGGCCAGGTCAACAAATCCTATCTGCATAGACGACGGAAGGTGTATGGCCGTTTGTACCACGCGGTAACTAAAGCTTCCAAATTCAGCCCTAGTTATAATGGGAAGGGAATCGTGGTGGTGCATGGAAACGCTCCTGGCGGCCACGTAAATAGAGCCTGTCCTCTTCCTGTGAACTTCTTGAAGCTTGCGTACGACAATCGTTATTACCCCGACCTCACGGAAGTCAGTGGACCAACGTATTGGCATTAAGGACGCAATGATTGTGCTGAACAGTCCCTCGAGTGTGTGAGTAAGCGGACGGATACCAGTAGTGAATCGGTTTTCTCTTACTCGAGTATGCGTTGCTGTGTGTATGACCGGCGTAGTACCCTTGGGGAAGCGAAGGTTCGGACCATCTAACCTGAGCCTATGGTGTCCCTGGAATGCGAATGACAGGTGTAGGCAGAGCACAATCGGAGGCTTTTACCGTTGACGGTCCTCATCTAGAGTGTGGTTAGCAATTTCAATTTAAACAAAACCGCGGTTGGAGCGGATCCGGTAGTTTCGACGCTAGGGAAAGCCCAGTACTGTGGGAGGTAGAGTGGCCTTCTCTATGTAGAGAGTACGCGGGAGGACAAGCTGATTGCGGCCTGTTAGCTCTTTGTGTGCGGCATACGACCCGATGCACAATGCGGGCCGGCCCATTTGGAATGGACCAAAGGGGAGCCAGGAAGTCTTGAGCTGCCTCTACACCATCTCTGCGGCAGTAACACCAGTCTGTCGTATGAGGAGGTGCGTCTTGAGCCTAATAAACCTCTTACCTCTCTCTCCCTCACCCGCACCATCACGCTCTCTTTCACACCGTCTGCCTCACTCGCTCGTTCATACACAATCACTCTTTTTTCCACAAGCTCTTCGCCGTTAAGGCTGTCTCTTTCCATCTCCGTTTCTTTTTCAGTAAATCTCTTTCTCGATTTCAGTGTCTGTGTCTTTCTCTCTCTTTCACACTCTACTCCCGTTCTAATTCAACATTTCGATGCCAGCCCTTGTCGTTCCCTTCTCCAAGCTGGTTGAGATATTCTTGGGAAATTGGCCTTAAACTGTTTGTAACCGAATGAACATTCAGCTCACCAGTCAAATCTGAAACGCTCCCCAACTCGCACGCCACCCCTCGTCACACCAAGATAACGGCTGAAAATCCGTTTGGACAGGGAAGACAGTTTACATTAATTAATCATTAGTACATTTTCGAAATATACGTTTGCAACGCGTTTACACAAGTTTAAACCAAATCAAAAATGAGGTATGAAAATGTTTTAATACCCATTTTATTATAAACAAAATTTGCAAGCCTTTAGGGTTATATTTTATTGTTTAAAAAAAAATTCTGACTCTGTGGGAGGTAAATATATATTTTAACTTTGTTCATCAGCAGTCCTTTTTATCTAAGTATGAAAAACAATGAGTCATTAAAACAAAGAATAAGAAGGGAAAAAACTTGGACAGGTTTTTTTAAATAATGTATCCTGGTAATTGTTCTCGTGTTTTTTTTTTTTTTTTTTTTATAAGAGTCATCTTTTTATTTGACTTGAAATTTCTATGTCGACGGGACCGGTTTACCCGGCACTCACTCCATCATTTTCACCAGGCAGGGATAAGACGGGCCCGTTTCCTTTTTAATTGCTAATAAGCGATTTAAATTTACTCAGTCCCCGGAGAGGAAACGTGAAAGCCGGTTCGAGGTTAATATGTGGCGGTTGCCGGAAATTATGAATATTTCATAAGAGTTGTACGTGATTATTAGCATATTCGAATTAGACGGCTTTGAGGGCGGCTGTGGCGGCGGGGAGCGCGTACAGCGACGTCCTCCCTTTTCACTCCATCGAGGTGAAATTATATCACTTTTCGAAAATTTAATTAAAATAAACCGACGGACGACCACTATGAATAAACATTAGGCTCAAAGGCGGCCGACAACCTGAAAAACGTAAACATTATTATGTCAAAGAGAAACAAATACTGGAAACATCCTGCAGGTTTTATTCCAACTAAATAATTAGCCAAAGTGCAAATGTAATTTACAAAATTTAAAATAAGATTTCACATTTTTTAAAAAGATAATGCAATTAAAAAAAAGATAGGTATGAAATAAATTTTTCTCGTACATATGTAATAAAATACAATCATTATTGATTATTTGGCGATCAATCAATTTCAAATTTTAAAAAATCGCTACCTTTGTTTATCATTTTTCATCGTCCTTTCGGATCTTTTAAAAAACCATTGAACGAGCTTTAAAATGTAATTGAGTTTTTTTTCGTGTTGGCCCATCTTTCCTGCCATTTTTATTAAATTCACAAGTTTTCGTGGTTCCCTTGACCAATTGATATTTTTCAATTAACTATGGTTTTCAGTGTCGCGAGCGGGATTCGAACTCACGACCTTCGGTTCGATACGCCGCTGCTCTCACCATCTTCCCATCTCAACCCCACCTTTTGAATTTTTCCTCCTTTTTGCCATATTTCAAGGAAAATGAGATGAGGACTGCTGCCCGGGTCCGAGATGTCACGATAGCACAAGCAGCTGAGTGGCGGCTTATCAAGCCGAAGGACGTGGGTTCGAATACCGCTCGTGACATTGGCTTTCTTACCTCAACCAAAAACCTTGATTAATTGCTTGATACTAAGTGGTCAAGCGGACCATGAAAATAGTGAATTCTGGGAAAGAATTTTTTTTAAGATTAGTAAAAAGAAAGAAATTATCAAGAATGTCGGTTTTACATTGTTATTGTTTAACAATTAAAAATTGAAAGCAAAAAGGCAGGTGGGATAAAAATTGGACAGGAGCAAGGAGTATTTTCCAAACAAGTATACATTTATAAATAAACTGATCTTTCAAGAAGTCCAATGAAATTACAAAATCGTCATTTGAAAAAGAGGGATCAGGAATTGTTATAAACTTTTCGCAACATACAACAATATAATAATTATAAAACTTTTTTTATACGAGGCTTTGCAACATCAGAGGTCAAATAAACCCTCGGGGTGGTGGTGTTTTTGAAAAAATTTAATTTATAAGTATGTCGGGCCGCTGGATTCGAACCCGGGACTTTTACCTTACGTTCTTTCCCGAACTCATAGTCGGGCTGGCATGAGGATCTATAATGTCCGTAACTAAGCTGTAGAGCTCTTACCGGATAGTCCGATTCTCAAAGTGAGAGCTGACGCACCCTCGCCTTAGCGACGATGTAGAGGCTTCACACCTCGAAGAGCTGCTACCACTACGATCCCACCTCGTCAGAATGGTTAATGTCGCACGCAAGGTCAGCTGACCCAAATACCTAGATAAAGAAGGCGACTCTATCTCTCTGAGTGTAGAGGCTCCTCTAGCGTAGAAACTTCCGGGAACGCCCCGGCAACGGTTTCGGATTTAAGTGAGATTGCTACCCTCACCCTAGGTGAGCACTGTCTACGGTCAAAGGTCTCGCCTACACCTGCTACAAGCATTCGAGGGACGCCATAGGCCAAGCCCAGGTGGTCCGATCCTTCGCTTCCCCAACGATACCACGCCGGCCATACAAATAGCTATGCAAATCACACACGATCCTGAGTCCGATTCACTACTAACGGCACCTCGCGCTCGTACACGCAATCTAGGGGATAAGGCAGGATCATTACGTCGTCAACGCTTACATGCTGTCACCCGAACAGAGCCTCCCGCGAACGGGACGGTACGCTGGTCATGCGCAAGTGACGAAGATTACCGATAGAAGACAGCCACTGCCCAAGTTCCCGCCAGGGGAGTCACCACGGCCAACCACGAATCCACGAATCCTACCTCACTTGTGACAGGGCCGAATTTTAGAAACATTTAGTCACCCCGTGGTACAGATGGCCATACACACTCCCCCATCTATACAGACCTCGGGCCGAGACACATACAGCTTGTGCTTTAGAAAGATCACCACGTTCTCAGGGCTGCACCTTTATTTTGGGACCGGAAACCCGCTTGCAACCACAGGATAGAGTGAAGGTTGGACTGAGAAAATGGAAAAAAGTGAACCCGAGTGGACCCTTGCGGGTGGTCAGGCCTTGTGCGTTCGAAAACTCCCGTTGGTTTTGCAAGCCCGCGCGAAGCGGACCGTGAACCGCGGGGGGGGACGACTCTTCAAGAACCGAGCATGTCGGTCCTATCCCAGCCGCACGCCCCGAGGGGAATCCGACACGCCGGAAATTAATCCCGCCGTCGGTTGGGGATCTCAATCACAAGAATCCATTCTCCACAAAAAAAACTCTTGGTGTCGAACCGGTTCCTCAGGCTTTGGCAGTTACCATTGCAGGTCCCACTATTCCCCGAAGGCCGAACGTCGCTCACCATTGGGCGCGAGAGATTCCAACTTTTACCTTACAGTGGTGAGCGCCGTGTCAACGCCTAAACCGAAAACGACCACCGACGCCCCAATAAGACATTTATTAACATCATAATTATCACATCGAAATATTCATTATTTCCTTTTTAAATTGAATTGCGAAACGAAGAAGCTGCGATTTACTTCCTTCAATAAGTTTTTTTCGTCATAGGTACAAATTAAGAAATATACAAATGATCTTGTATCACTTTTGTATTTATTTTTTCCACATCCTACATGTTTTTGTTCAATTTAAACAATATTTGTAAATCCCACGCTCTGAAGATGATCTCAATGAAGGTCGAAACGTTGGCACGATAAAGAAAATGTTCTGAAACCTACATCGCACCAGACCGCATCTCACTATTTCTGAATAATTGATTGGAATAATTAATACGGTCAAAAATATTACCAATAAATAAATATGGATTAATTTTCTTTTGAGATTTTTTATGTTTTTTGTCCGGTTCAACGACATGACAACCACTTTATAAATATTGAACTTGTGGCGTATAGAATTGATCTAGAAGTTACTTAAAGATAAATTATTTTTATTATTGGTCCTAATTTGTGAACTATTTCCAAATGATGCGATATCTTCTTTCCAAAAAACACAATTCCAAATTTAAAAAAATGGATTATATAATATTTTATTTTATTCAATATGTAATTAAAGGAAAAATTATTCATTGGTATTAGAGTTGATTATGTTGTTTTAGTAGTATATTTTCTTTTGGAACGAAACGGCGCAAGAGACCAACACTCCCGCACGACCTACCTGTCTTGCGGGTTTAGGCTACCCTACAACATATCAACACACTTGATTTTTAAAAATCGAACTATTTAATGCTTTTCTTCTTTTAATGTCCTTTTATCATGGAAATGTTGTTATCTAAAAATATTCCTTAAACAAAAAAAAATTAAGACTTAATTTTTGAGGAACTCTCCCCGTCCGAAGAAAAGTGGCGAAAAAATTGAGACTTTTGATTACAATTTTCAAAACAACTTTAATTAAAATTTTTAAAAGTGGAATGTAAGCCCTGCCTTCAGCACATTGTTTTAAGAAGAAATAAACAACCAAACACATTCATTAATAAAAAAAAAAAAAACAAGAAAAGCTCATTGCCGTTGAAAAAATTATGCTACGAAGTCGTCAAAACTGAAGATTGAGAAAATGGTCAATCCGAGTTGATAACTCAAGATCTCGAAGAGCGGTTGAAAAAAAAATCCGATCCCTAAAGAGACAAATGCGGAGCGCTTCAAAAGGGTGTATTAAAAAAAGCATACAAAATATGGCTTTTATTTCTGGAGTGAAACAATTCTGGTATCGTCCTTCTGTATTATCCATTTATTTTTTAAATAAATTATTATGCTTTAATTAGCGGTGCAGGATCAACCTACAACTGTGAATATTATCTAAGATTACTCGAAAATCGTGAAATGCGGTCCGGTTTGACATAGGTTTCAGAAAAACATTGTTTTTATCGAGCCGACGTTTCGAACATTATTGAGATCATCGTCAGAGCCTGGGATGTAAATTGTTTAAATTTAATAAATACATTTAGGATGTGGAAAAAGTGAACTTATAAAATGAAAAAAATATTTATTTTATTTTTTTTAAATCAAGCAAAGTATTTCTATTCTTGAGAAACATTGAGCGTGTCTGAGTGAGCTCGAGAAATAGAGAGAGAGAGAGAGAGAGAGAGAGAGAGAGAGAGAGAGAGAGAGAGAGAGACATGGAGAGGGAGGAAAAAAGGAGAGAACGTGAAAAAGCGTAAGCTTGAAAGACAGGATAACAAGAGAGTAAAATGGATAGAAAGAGAAAAAACAAGATAGAAAAAGAGAGAGAGAGATAGAATGGAAAGAGTTTGGCAAAGAAATTGAGAACAAAATAGAGATGTAAAAATTGAGTGAGTTGGAAAAAGAGAGAAATGAAAAAAAGAAAATAATAGAAAGAGAGAGTGAAACTGAGAAAGATAGAGTGAGAGGGAGTGAAAGAGAAATGAATGGGGCTTAAATCCAAGAGAGTCTGTCAGTGGTTCTATCAATCGCCGACGTCTTCGGAGCGAAATATATCCATTGTTGATTCTCTGGCATTATAATTAATTACTATAAGCCAATAAATCTACTAGCCATTGTGAGCATAACTGTAGAATCGTTCTTACTAGAAGTCAATCCTAAATTCTCAAAATATTATCACCATTATATTATCAATTATCAAAATATTATTATTAAAGTGTTGGCCTATCATTCCATTCATTTTTATTCAATTCATTAGTTTTTGTGGTTCCCTTGACCAATTAATATTTTTCAATTAATTAAAATTTTTGGTTGAGATAAAAAAAAAATTCAGCGCCACGAGCGGGATTCGAACACACGACCTTCGGTTCGACACGCCGCTACTCTCAGCAACTTCCCATCTCAACCCTACCTTTTGTTTTTTTTTTTTTTTTTTTTGACTGGGGCTTTCGACATCTAGATCATTTTAGCCCCCAACTATGTCTATATTCTATTTCTCATTTCAAACATTCAATTCATGCAATTAATTTTGTACCCTCACTCCTCGCCATTCACGCTAATAAATACGTGCATTCAGACAAAACCTATAAACATACAACACATAAGACATATTATATGCAATTTAAAAAAAAATTACCCTAAAAAGCGGATCAGGGGACCCATAAACCCTCTGTTATACTCGGGTACCATTTTCAGATTGGATGCCGTGCCTACACGCTCCCGGTATGGAGCGAATACATGACACGTTTTCAGTAGTGGGACACAGCGAGCAACCTTTCTCTGCATAAGAGGCACCTGCGCGGGCTTTGGCCTCTTCAACCGTCAACCGCATATGGCCTATTCTTAATCGCGTAATTCTTGGTTACCGGCTCAGGTTCTCGGCGGGCCATTTACGAATCGTTCTCTTGACGCGCAAAAACCTCTCGGACGACCCACTGGTCACGGCCCACTGACGTTGTCATTCTTTTTTTTTCATGGTCTGTATTGCTAGTTTGGCGTCAGGGGGGGGCGTCCCGGCGTTTGCCGCCTCGTCCGCACGTTTATTACCATCCAGCCCGACGTGTCCGGGGATCCAGTCAACAACCACCGTTTTTCCGAGCCTCTTCAGCTCGATGAATTTTCCATGAACAGCACGACGAGATGGTCTTGTTAAAATGGTAGATATGATAATTGACACACTACACATAAACATATCATATAAAATTTAAAAAAATCCAGTAAAAAGCGGAACAGTGGACCCAGATACCCGCTGCTCGAGTATTATTTTCAAATTGGATGGCATGCCTACACACTCCCGGTAATGAGCCAAGACATGACAAGTTTTCAGTATGTGGGACCCATCTAGCAAACCTTCTCTGCATAAAGAGTACCTGCGCGGCCTGCAACTGCCAATTGATTTTGCAGCGGTGCTAAGGTTTGGTAGACATTATGTCCTCCTCTGTTCTGTAGTAATGTTCTTAGACTGTCTTGATAATAATGCTTTATTAAAGATTAAAAAAAGGGAAAAATCAATTTAGATTGTAAAGCAATTTAAGGCCCACGATCTTCGGCTAGATACGCTTCTGATCTACTACTTGAGTGACCTAAGCAATTTAAGGCCATGGATCCGTCTGCCAGAGGTCGTTGATTAGACAATCAGAAACGAAAAAATACACAACAAAATAAAATAAAAGTTATATCCTTCGCAATAAAAAAAGAAAAACAACAACTGCCAAAATACGAA
Source organism: Cimex hemipterus (assembly GCA_039619505.1). Classification (NCBI taxonomy): domain Eukaryota; kingdom Metazoa; phylum Arthropoda; class Insecta; order Hemiptera; family Cimicidae; genus Cimex; species Cimex hemipterus. The sequence continues at coordinate 14,917,344 of CM077114.1, read as the reverse complement.
AGAGAACAGAAAAGCTGGTTATAATACTGAAATCACTCAAAAACCATAAGAGGCCAACCCTGGGAAGAGTAAAACATCCGAGATGCAACAGCCAAATCTCACCCAAGGATGAACACCCCGCCAAGAAGTGGAATACAGTATCAGTAGGGCGGAAATTACGCAAAAAAACATATTACCAATTCGCCTATGATCCAAAGTGCAAAACCTCACTTCTTAGCTATCGCATAGCCATCGCAACTCATTGAGGCAAAGACCTTCAAAACTATCTTCATGTAGGTCGAACAATTCAGGAGAAATTTGTCCCTCCTTGTAAAGTGTGAGATGCGTAGATGCTTGAACACGTGGCATTCTTCGCGATGTCATTTATTAATTTGATTAATAAGAATTGAAAAAATGATTATGCCAGTCAGGGGTTGTCCGAGGATATGTGGAAGGGCAAGTTGTACTTTTCAAACAAACATTTCCAGCGAACGAACCATGAGATATTAGCCTTTATGTCTCACAATTTCAGAGTCCGTTTTTCGAAAGGATTCAAATGAGCAAACAATTTCTTCCTGGCACAGTGACAAACTCGATCCAACCATACAATTTTTTGTTCGTTTTTGATCAATTGAACTATTCTATCGTTCCTTGCAGACTTAATGACGTTTATAAGTGCATTAGTTGGTCTGGTGGATCTTTGTAGCGCAAGGCAACTATTGGTGTATCTTTTGATCTAGTTAGGAACCCGGGAAAAAAATAAATGTGACTTTACTAAAGTGTGAATATCAATCCACTTAGAGTCGTTTAATTTGTCATCACAAAACAGACATTATTTTCCGATCAACTTAGTAAACATTTGTCTGCTAAGTACTAATCACCGCCACTCTCCCTCTCGTTCGTTAATCGACTAGTAATTAGTTTGTCATACTTCTAACTACAGAATTGTATAATTTTTTTTTTTCTATCGTGTCTAATTTTCACAGACGATTACGTGAAATTCACAAAATCAATAATTCATTCGTTAATTATTCTACAATAATAGTCAATCTAATATTGAACAGATTTTAAACTTTCCACTCTGCTGGAAGTTTTGTGAAAGCGAACGCCCACGCCCCGAGGGGTTAGACGGAATGCGAATCAGGTTCGATTCGGCGAAACAACCGGTGGAGTTTTCTATGTTCAATTTAAGTCGCAAAGTATTTTATTAACGTTTGATTCTCGTCCGAGACATCTTGAAAGTTAAAATCCACCTGGAAAAACCCTTGTGTATACTTGAAAAGAAAAAGTTTATAACGAATTAACAAGACGAACAGCAATTTTCATCTATTAGGCCTCATTAAAATGTCCAGGCAGTCCGATACTCTAAAAGGGTAAAAAATCAAAATTAAAAAAAAACGACTAGACTGACTTTTCCGGGTTGAATAAAGCCTTGAAAATTTAAGTAAAAAGTCCGGGAGAGTGGAACAATTAGTATGTAAAGACGTCCGAACGATAGAGAGGGAACGGTTACAACTCGGCTAAGTTTCAACGGCCATGCATATTCATCAAATTGCGTTATTTGCATTTGCTACGCCCGCGGCATAAACACTTTCCTTCTCTTTGCCCACTCGGGTAATCAATTACTTACCAGTACCTTCTCATGTTTAAAACAAACAAGGCCGAGTTGAAGAGTATGGTGAAAAAATTTTCCCAGAGGGCGTCCAACGGGAAGCAATAAAGGGTTATTTTGAAAGGGATGCCTCTCATGTCTCTAATCCTGTTGTTGACAATAAGTCTCCCAATAGGAGATATATTTCAGTCTCTTTTTCCAATATCCAGCTTTTATTAATTTCCCCACTTGTTTCAAGACACTTGAAAAGCTCCGACCTTTACTGAGATCTCGAAGCAAAAATAAAAAAATATTGTTAAGCCATATCAATAATTCTATTTTCCATTCAACCTTGAATCAACCTGCAGAATCGTACAAGTGTGTAATTTTTATATAGAAAATACTTTACTCAAACTTTCTCTTTCATTTCTAAAATAAAAGGATTTATAAACCAATTAAGTTTTTATTGTATATAATTGATTTGACACTTGAATTTAATGCGGCCTGCTATACGCTCAATTTATTGCGCAATATTTAGGTTTGTCCAATATAGTTGATCGATAGTCGAAATTGAAAGCATGTGCATTATATTGTGCTAAATTCAAATACTTGAAAATATATTGTGCAAACGGGAAAAGGTTGTGCCGTCTGTAGGCAATATTGCGCAATATTCCATTAGTAAGTATCAACACGTGGAAGAGTACGCGTCGTCATGGCTACCAAGGATGCTGATAGGCAATTCATTTTTTAATTCATTGATGAATATCGTGGCATAACAGTGGCGGAACAGCGGTTAAGAATTTCATTTCTTCAAACATAATCCCAGTAGCGAGATATCATAGGGTTGACTTGCAGGAATAGCATCACGCAGGGGCCTCGTTAGCCGCAAGGTTCAGTGTTTGACACGGTGCTCATCACTACAAGGAAAGGTCCCGGGTTCGAATCCAGCGGCCCTGCCTGCGAACCCGACATACTTAAAAATGAACTTTTTTCAAAAACATCGGAACGCTGAGGTTTTATATGACCTCTGCTGTTGCGAATCCTCGTAGAAAAATAGCATCAGCAATAGTGTCATTTTTCTCAATTTGAGGAGTTACCAAAGCGAGCAATTCATCGAATATTTCCCCGTTCATCCGTAAAAAGTTGCGAAAGTCATCTGGTCCAAACACTCTCAGTTCATTAAGTAATTTTTCATGGGTGTATTTTTCCCTATCAATTAGCCACTGTTTGGTCCATTTTCTGCCCATTTGCGAGCGCTTCTTCTTTTTTGCATTGGCACCCACAGAGATAATCACACAACACAAATCACTATCATTCAACATGACTTGACTTCATGAAATTCTGGTTGGAACTAATTTCACAATGTATTGCCTTGAAGGTTGTACGTCTGTGCTCGCGATTGTGCAACATATTGCATAACCATCAATATTGCCTGCATACGATACAATTTATTGCACAAATCAAAATATTGTGCAATAATATTGAGCAGTGGAGGGCCTCCGTGAAAATATTGTGCAACCCGCATAAAGGCGTTCGGCTGTAGGTTCAATATCTGCCTCTGAATAAAATCGGTGAAATCAGAAAAGGTCGAGAAATTTTTCCATTCAACCAAACCCATTTTTAAATTTTTCCGCGTTTAGGAGTCTGAGAGACGCAAAGCGAAATTATACAGAACAAATCCGGCAATTTCTGAAGTAGCATTTTTCGGGAAAGCGTTACAATTGTCCAAAACAATCGCGGAAAAGTTTTCTCAAGTTTCGCAGGTGGTTTCGTCATGGGTTTGAAGTTGAAATGGTCTAATGATTGCTATCGTATGTTTTTATTCGCAAGCTTGTGTATAATTAACCTCAGATATTTCGATAAAAGAAATAACTTGCAGTGCGGATCCCTTCAGACAGGATATGAAATAATGAAATTTTTGCACCTCCATTAACTCTACATTCGTATGTATTAACGACACATACGAATCCTTGAAAGGAGTCCATCCTGACAAATCACCGTCAGAGATAGGCAGATCTAGGCTGGGCAGTTTCAGTTGGACCGAATGTCCTGCGGACTGATTGAATCATATAGCCGTGTTTATTGACAATTTCGTGAATACGCCATAAGGCATTTTATTCTTTAATGAGTTTGGAAACATGAGCTTCGAAGATCGGTAATTCATCGGTGTCTTCCTGCGAGCTCATTCCGATGTCCAATTCTATGAATATCCTCGGCGTTCGGAGATTTCGTCCTTCATGTGTCCGGATCTTTTAGGCATTTTAGTTGCAAAACAGCGTCAAAATCAGTAAAAATCAGAACGTATGTGGAGGCTAACTTGCATAAAAGCCAACTGAAGAAACGTAAAAATATCTTGAGAAGAGGCAAGGAAAGTAGTATAGTGGATGCCACCAGCACCCCCTCCACTACTACCTTCGAAGCGTCCCACGATTATTTCGTAGGATACCACTCCTACCAGCTCCTCTCGTAATTTTGAATATCTGCGTTATGATTGGTCCTTGTTTTCCCGCCATAATTTAAATCATCGAGTCTGGTGGTCTTCCCTTCGAGGTGTCCCAACATCATTTCGTGGGATACCACGAGCTCCTCTCGTAATTTTAAATATCCGCGTTCTAATTGGTCCTTGTTTTCCCGCCATAATTTAAATATCGGGTCTGGTGGTCTTCCGTTCGGGGTGTCCCACGATCATTTCGTGGGATACCACGAGCTCCTCTCGTAATTTTAAATATCCGCGTTCTAATTGGGCCCTGTTTTCTCGTCGTAATTTTCGGGTCTGGTGGTCTCCCTCGGGAAGTGCCAAGCGGATTTTTTTCTCGCGGAAATTCAAATATTGGCGGCCGGGGTTGATTTACCTGGCCCCTGAAGGTGTCTCCATGGATTTCCTCCATCAGAGATCCGGCCCGGAGGACCAAAATGTGTTGCAAATCCTTAATTGGCAGAAACGCTCTTTACGTTTGCTAGTTCGCCGGAACCTGTTCGTTCACGTTGATTCCCTGAGAGAAGCAGGTCGCGATTTGAAGAACGATAGATTAAATTAAACCAAATTAAATTAATATGATATACATACATTGGACGATAAAGTTAATTAAATTTACACAAGTTGAACAATAAAGGTACTCGGCCAGGGTCAATAGATTAAAGAAAATATTGACTATTACAGGAAATTAATCACATAAAAAACATTGTTAGTTAAAAAATAGAATATGTTAAAAATATACAAAGAAAATAATGAAAAGTACAAAACTTAAAATGGAGTTCAAATAAAACCATAAAATTGAAAACAAAAACGAATTCCTCTTTAGAACATAAAGTTCAATAATATATTGAATATGCATTATCGAAATATAAACCCATAGACGGCATAACCAGCGATTTATTTTTGTATATACATTGTTGTTTTTCAGCTTGGACATTTCACCCACCGTATTGCCGAATCATACGTCCGGATCAAAGAAAATGTATTCAAACAAAACATTTTAAGCTTAATGGACGAACGGTGCAACGTTTTTTTTTTTTTTTTTGTTAATGAAAAACCTAAAAGCTTTTGAAAGACATAAAATGAATGAATAATGAAATAGAATGCAACACGACAAAGGCGGAGAGCGTTTGAAAAGCGTGTATTATTTAATGAGAACCTTAACATAACTTTTCAAAACGAACAAAAAACACATACAAAATGTAGCTTTTATTTCTGAAGTGAAATAATTCTGGTACGGACCTTCTGTAATATTCAATTTTTTTTATAAACAATTGTGCTTTAATTAACTGTGCGGGATCAACCTACAATTGTTAATATTATCTAAGATTATAAGGAAATCGGGAGATGCGATCTGGTGTGATGTAGGTTTCATAAAAATATTTTCTTTATAGTGCCAACGTTTCGAACTTTATTGAGATCTTCTTCAGTGACTGGGAATGGCATTGTTTAAATTTAACAAATACGTGTAGAATGTGGAGAAAAGTTCATTTAAGCCATGAAAAAAAATTTTTATTTTCTATCAATGTAGTTCTACTCTTGAGAAAAATTCAGTGTGTCTGAGTGAGTTGGAGAAAAAGAGAAAGAGGGCGGGATGGAGATATAGAGATGGAAAGAAAAAACGTGATGGAGAAAGGTAGAGTAACGTTGAAAGTTGAAAGTCTTAGAGAGAGAGAGAGAGAGAGAGAGAGAGAGAGAGAGAGAGAGTGAGAGAGAAGGGAAAAAGTATTGGCAAAGAAATTGAGAACTGTTCGCACCGGGCATAATTTATTTTCTTGTTTTCTTAAAAAATAAAAATAAAAAAAGCTTATATTTAAAGTTTCATTACTCAACTTTGTTGTGGACGTCGAACGCATATCATCATCGGATCCGAAGGGGATTAAAGGTGCATCGAGTCGCCCCTGCCGACGCCGCGCGTTTAGTACGTTACCATCCGCCGAACACACTTGGTCGGACCTCGCCAATTCGTCTGAATTCCTTTGTCTCCCCTCAAAGTCTACCATCGTTTTTCTTTCCCCTTCTGTAAACAACAGGACCATCCGTTTTTTTCATTACGCCTCCGTACTTCTTGGTAGTCTCGACAGGTTTCCCCCGACGCTGGACCCGAGCTCCGGTCATTTAATCGACGCGCCAGAAGGTATATTTCATACAGTCCACTAAAAGGTAATTCTCAATTTCTTATTTTATTTTATTCGGCAAGCCTCCGATTTTATTTTGGGTTTCAGTTTTTATTGATACCACCTCGAACAAGAACAAAATAGAGATAAAAAGTGGAATGTATTGGAGTGAGGTTAAAAAGAGAGAAAGAAAGGGAGAAAAAGGGAGGGAGAGAGAGAGAGAGATAATGATTAGTACAAAAGCAGAAGAAACTAAAAATCGAAAAAACAATACGAACGAAAGAAAGAAATGAAAACAAGTAGATGGTGGAAGCAAAATAGTTATTTAATGTAAAATCGAAAGTGAGTCGATAAGAGAGAGAGAGAGAGAGAGAGAGAGAGAGAGAGAGAGAGAGAGAGAGAGAGAGAATGGAGAATGAGTAATCTGTATATGAAATGAAGAAATAGATAGACATATAATTAGATTGATAAAATGCTAGGTAGGCAGATAGATAAATAGTGTGAGGGTCAGTTTTCAATTAAACTACTTTAAAAAAAATTAAGATAGGGAAAAAAAATAAGGTCCCACTAAACTGCCTTCACATGGCCTAACTATGTAGGCGAAAAAAGGGTGATTAATTAAAACAAAACTAAGTGCAAAGATAAAATATAATAAAATTTAAAAAAAAAGGTACAACAAACTTAAAGTGATCAAAAAAGGCAAAATGCACACTTAAATAAAAAATTTCTGTTTACTTTAAAACAAAATCTTATCTTCTAAAACATAAAAAAATTTAAGTCTTATACGACTGGCTTTTTTGAGAACGACAAAAGGTAAATTGCCACGGCACCTTGTTTAGTGATGGACTTGTCCGGGTCCCAACTCCTGGTTCCAAGATGGCCAAAAAATTCTTGGTCCTGACCGTTTGATAAAACTGCTCGTCCAGTTGACCTCTGATTGGCATCTATCTATATCCCAAGAACGCCTCGTCACCTCGGCTGAGGAGTTTGTTTTTGTTGCGTCCCCTCTCCTCGTCCACGCAGTCTTTGGCCCCACATTGTCCTCCAAGTCCTTTCTCGGGACGAGACGATCCCCAACAAATGAACAGGGGCGAAATCGGGTCGCAATAGATAGGCACATAGATAAAGCTAGAAGAAAAGCGGGAGACAAAGAGAAAAGAATGGGGCTTAATTGAAATGAATTTATGTCTGATAGATATGTTGGAATGTGCTGTGAAACTTAGATAAAATGGCGATACAGAATACAATGTTGGAAAATTTGGAAAATATTATAACCTCACTAGTGCATCACGTATTAACACAAGTATATATTTAAGTTCAATATTTTTCATGGTGCGCTTGACCAATTATATATTTCAATTAATTACAGCTTTTTGGTTGAGATAAAAAAGTCAATGGCACGTGCGGGATTCGAACCCACGACCTTTTGCTTAATAAGCGGCCGCTCGACCACATGATCTGACCTTGATCCTCTCGGCCTAACTTCCCACCTCAACCCCACCTTTTTAATTTTCCCTCCGTTTTGCCATTTTTCAAATTTCGTGTGATCTATTTGATTCTAGGCGACAATCTGAAATGGCCAGGGAGGGCCTTATTGAAGTATACTTCGTTTTAATTCATTAATTTCACTATTTGTCGTGGTCCGCATGACCAACTAATATTGTATAAATAATTAAGGTTTTCGGTTGAGATAAAAATGGCAAAAAGAAGGGCATATTGGAAATTCAAAAGGTGGAATTGAAGTGGGAAGTTTGTGTCCGAGTGATCGAAGTCAAGTTTCAATTTAAACGAAATAACGACTCACATAAAGATAGGGGGCCGCGCTAGCCGAGTGGAGCGTCGCTGAGATCCAGTCCCCCCCTTCTATTGATGAGTGCCGTGTCAATTTCTTCCAGAGGCTACGGTGGGGATCGAACCCACGACCGCGGGGTCTACTAGCCGAGAGTCTGACGACTTAAGGATGATTCACGCTATACCGTGTCGAGGCCGAGCCCGGGTCTCAACCGAGCCATAGCGTCCGAGTGGAGTCCGAGCCTTTATGCATGCTGTTCCGTAGTAGTTCCGTGCGAACCGTGGCTGAGTGTTGGTGAGTGGGTAACAAGCAAAATGCAATTTTCAGAACTTGAACTAACAGCAATTGCCGTTGCACTTGATGAAGAAGAAAGGGGAAACCATGTTGATCGACTTCACACAGCAAAGAGGAGATGGGGCGTGCATCCTTTGGGGGCTTTGTGGTTGGCATCCAAATACTTTGGATGCGACATATCGTAAATGCAACTGTACTTCCGCACACATTCAATAAGAATTTCGTCATCCATTTTTAACGTTTCACTGAGGAAGACGCAATAAAACTGGGGTAGACAACCGTCCCGGGCACGGGGAGAAATGTTCAGCCCCTTTTCTCACCGAGGCACGGCCGAGGCACGTTCCAAGCTCGTGCCTGGCTCGGGCGCTGCTCGGTACAACGTGAATGGGTGCGTATAAAATAATGTCAATATCCTTTGACCGTGTACTCTCCGTGCCTCGGCTCGGCCCCGACACGGTATAGCGTGAATCATCCTTAAGTCGTCAGACTCTCGGCTAGTAGACCCCGCGGTCGTGGGTTCGATCCCCACCGTAGCCTCTGGAATTTTTCTGACGCGTAAGGGTGGCCGCGTTTAAAAGAAATTGATACGGCACTCATCAATAGAAGGGGGGGACTGGATCTCAGCGACGCTGATTCTGGTCCCAACCCCTTTCAAAAATGAGTTTCATCGATGGAAGAACACTGGTACAACGGGGGCTCCAGTTCACTTTGTGTTGTGCGAGTATAGTACTATAAGCTGTACAGCTGCAGTACTCAGTCCCCTCAGTCCCTAGTATCCATCCATCCACATCCATCCACATAAAGATAAAAAATGAGCTTATTAAATAAAAAAGCAATGTCGATTTTTCTGAATCATAGCCAAAATCTATCGATAATATGTAACTAATTAGCAGAGACTTTTGAACTTTAAACAGGCTTATAACAAGTGCTATGCTGTTTTTATTATCAAGAAAATCAATGCTCTAAGGACATAACTCTCATTTGAATTGCTTAACTCTAATTTTCATCTGATTATTAAATTCCTTGGCGAAGTAGGATTTTCCTAAACGAGCAATTTCCCTCGCGGAGGGGGGGGGTGCAAGTGGAAGGTCAAACGGAATGGAAATTACAATGCGACCTCGATTATCAGATTATCAACAAAGGAAAACAAGGACGGTGCAATTTTCCCTGTTTCGAACAATGGAGGACGACTCCGGACTTTACGATGCGCCGGATTTGGGTCGAGCTCTATTTTCAACTATTTCATATACAGTGTACAAGGATGCATTCAACGTGCATCCAGCCATGTCCTCATTTTTGCCGCATGCTCTTTATTGACTCCGGGGCCATCTTAGAAATACAGAAAGGATAAGATTTTCTTCTTAGATACTACGATGGAATAACAACAAAATTATACATAAATAATACACGTTTGCAATATACTATCTATACTTGATTAACTTTTATCTGAACACTTTTGTTTTGCAAGATTGGATTAGACAAAAAAAGCATGTTTTTTTTCTCTAGAACAGCATACAGAACTCATATTAACCATAATTACTCTTAATAATAATAAAAGAACTTTATTTGTTTTATTCCCACGATATACAGTTAAATTACATCTACTAAATAACTACAATTACGCCATGGAAAATTACGTTGGTTAAAAAAAGACTTCCAATGAACTGAAAATAATTACAAAAAGAAAAAAATACCATAAAGTAAAAATGGTATTAAATGAAATAGGAATAATAATAAAGAAAAAAATTCAAATTATACTATACAAAAATGTCAGTGTCACGAAGGGGATTCGAACCCCACGACCTTCCACCTTTGCTCTACCACTTGAGCTATCGTGACTTCTATCCACTCGGACACTAACTCCCCATCTCAAACGCACCTTTTGAATTTCCCCTCCTTTTTGCCATTTTTCAAACTTCGTGTAATCTATTTGATCCTGTTCGAATCCAGCTCGTGACGCTGACTTTTATATTTCAACTAAAAACCTTTATTAATTTTAATGTATTAATTGGCCAAGCGGACCACTAAATTCATTTGTCGTCGAGGAACAAATCCGATCACACCTCGCTAAGGATAGGACTAAAAATGGTTACAATTGATTAAGGTTTTTTAGTTGTGATAAAAAAGTCAATGGCACGAGTTAGATTCGAACCCACAACCTTCGGCTCGATACGCCGATGCTCTACCACTTGAGCTAACGTGACCTCGATCCACTCGGGCACTAACTTCCCATCTCGACCCCAGCTTTTTTTAATATACCACCTGTTTTGAGTGGAACGAGGTCACGACAGCTCAAGGGGTAGAGTAGAAGCGTATCTAGCCGAAGATCGTGGGTTCGAATCCCTCTCGTGCCATTGACTTTTTTTTCGTCTCAAAAAACTAAACGTAAATAATTTTGACTCATAACATGACGGACAACAATGACACAAATCCCCGGAAGTCGCACACTTTGATCACTGAAGATGATCCCAATAAAGGTCGAAACGTTTGCATCATAAAGAAATGTTTTTTTCAAAACCTACTTCATACCAGACCGCATCCCACGATTTCCAAATGGTAAATCATGTTTTTAAACAGAAAATAATAAAAAATTAACATATTTTTTAACCTTTCAGAGATCATTTGTAAACGTTGTGGTTTTTTCTAACTCAGTAAAACCTGTAAATAAATAAATAAGAGCTAGAATAATTTTCAATGGGGAGAAATGGTATTTGGAAGTACTGGAACACCCTGAGGAATTGGTCCAGAAGGGAGATAAAAAAAGATAAAAATTTGTATACTTAAAAAATATTCTAAACTTTAAATAACTTTTATTTGTTAGCTTGAAATATTTGATCTTCAATCCGTTTTGTTTCTAACAACCGTTCTCCCGGCTGTATATTCGATTAGTTCGAATTATCCTTTGAAAGATATTTTTTGCTTCGGCGCTCGAATTTTCCATTACAATCTCCATTTTGCTGCGCCGTAGGCCCGAATGCAATTTAATTTCCTTAGGGTAACAGGAAAGCCCCTTAGCTAGGAAACAATTATTTTGTCCTTGATCTCTCACTAAGAACGATTAAACTTCCATCGCCGTTAAGTTTCTCTATCAATCTTGAACGAGTCAAAACTGCTACTCAACTCTATCAGAGAAAGAGGATTGAAAAAACAAAAAAAAAGTATCCTGAGTGATAGGCATCTAAAAACATTCGACGTTTATAACTAAACGACCGGATCGAGATAATGTAATTTTTAAAATAATTATTTATTGATGTTTCTCTTTAAAAAATTTCATCTTTAACTATTTATGTTTAAACAAATTTAATCACAAGGTCACTACTTTCGTGGTACGCTTGACCAATTGATGGATGACAATTAATTAAGGTTTTAAGTTGAGATGAAAAAAAGTTAATGGCACGTGCGGGATTCGAACCCATGACCTTCGGCTTATACGCAGCTGCTCTACCACTTCAGCTACGACTCAAAACAGGAGGGAAATATTCAAAAAGGTGGGGTTGAGATTGGAATTTAGTGTCCGAGTGGACCGAGGTCACGTTAACTCAAGTGGTAGAGCAGCCGCTTATTAAGACGAAGGTCGTGGGTTCGAATCCCGCACGTGCCATTGACTTTTTTATCCCAACTAAAAAGCTTAATTAATTGAAAGATATTAATCGGTCAAGTGGACCACGCAAAATATTGAACTTAAATATATAGTTCATTTCTTTGGTAGATTGCAACTTTGACGCAAACATACCGCCCACCAGAATAGTTTTAAGCTCAAATAGTGCTCAGGAGGCGATTGTAAATGGCTTTTTGAATTTTCCCTCCTTTTTACCATTTTTCAAATGAAATTTTTCAAATCCCGGCGACAAATGGCACGGACGGAAAATTCAAATGTGGGGTTGAGTTGGGAAGTTAGTGTCCGAGTGTATCGAGGTCACGTTAGCTCAAGTGGCGGAGCAGCTGCGTATCTAGCCGAAGGTCGTGAGTTCGAATCCCGCTCGTGCCATCAACTTTTTTTCATCTCAATTAGAAAACTTTAATTAATTGTCACTTATCATAAAAGGGAATGAATTTTTATCAATTTTGTTATGATATATAAATCGTAATCCTACACTATAAGCAGCAATGAAGTGTTTACTTTATAGACGATACAATAAAAAGTGATATAAAATTTCTAAAAAACCAATGAAATATTATTCGTTAACAATAGTTGTAACACAGTCTGCTGAAGTATGTAAACCCCATTCCAAGTTTGGTCGGTTCAGCTGTTTATCGAGTTTTCCTTATTTAAGCACTTAACCTTTGGTCAAATTTAAGTTTCACTTGGTTAGATGTTGTCACTGTTTCCATGGAAGAGTTCAGATTTAGATATGTGGTAGAGTGATGGCATAGGGTAACATATAAACTCAAACGCGTTTCGGCATTGCGCCATCATCAGTGAGGGGTAGGTCACTTACACTAGCTTAGAGTTTATATGTCTTTGGCTCCATCTGTGCCGCAGGGGACTACGACAACCATTCGGTGCGGGCGCCCAACCGAGAGCATCAATGCCCCCCATGGAATACCATCCCAGGAACCGGGAACATACATACTCGATGCAACGCCATGTGACGCTGCCCAATGCTACCCTACGCAAATCCAAAGTCCAATTTTCCATAAGACTGCATTAACTCGTGCACATATTCCCGATGCTATGCTACGCTACCCTACTCTACGCTACGCAACCCCCACTGTACAGATTTTCGTCGGGTAGCTTTGAGTACAGTACAAAAGAACCAGACACTCATATTTTTATTCAAATTACATGTAGTATTGTCGTTATATTAAGTACAACAAACTTATTTTAATACAAATCAAATTAACTGAGATCAAAAATCCGTTTTTATTTTTAAAATTAATTTTAATGGCTTGGTAGAAATTAAAACTCCGGAATACCATTTGTTGATGGCATTTCAATGGCATTTCGTTGACAAATAGATCATGCACATAAATACCAAAAACATTGTAAAAAATCAACTGTCCCATAATCATTGACTTGATTGAGAATTGTTGTAGTTTATTTATACGGACGGTTCACAAGCCATCGAAAGGTGTCGGAGCGTTTGTGGATGCCATTAATTGTCACCTGAAACTTTTGAAGATGCCGTGCGTCGGATCGATATTTACTTGTTGCTTTGTGTGTCATTAAACATTTGAAAATGGAGTCAATATTTAACTATTAGCCGTACACCTAAGAACATTGTGCGCTTTTTCACAATTTCCGACAGCGTAAGCTCGTGTTACAATAAAAAATTTCTACCAGGATTTCCCTGTTATAAAAACCCCCACAGATTTCGCGGATAAAATTATCAGCACAGTTTTTGTTGTCCATAAAAACGGGTGGGTTTTAGCCTAGGGTAGTTGAGTTCTCTAACGATCCAGAACAAAACTAAGTCCGTTTTACGTGTTTGATCAGGCCGAGTATAGTGATAAAATAATCAGGCTTAGCATTGCGCCTCGAAGTAGCCCTTAGTCTCCCTGCCTAGAGCTGTAAAGATTTTATCTGTTTCCCATAAAAAATAGGTGGGTTTATATCAAGGATGGTTGAGTTTTCTAACGATCCAGAACAAAACTGGGTCATTTTTTACAATTTTGATTACGTTGGGTATA
>CM077114.1:14866889-14879590 GCA_039619505.1 Cimex hemipterus | reverse complement strand
GAGATGCGGTCTGGTGTGATGTACATAGGTTTAGAAAAACATTTTATTTATTGATACACGTTTCGAACTCTATTTAGATCATCTTCAGACTTGGGACGTTGTGTAGAAGTATTAGTGAGATATAAATGTTTTTCTATATATATACGTTTGATTTTTAAGGATTGGGTAAGAAAATAAGGATAGAAATTTTTTTTACGAGATGTCGGTTTCTTTGGGATTAAAGAGAGAGAAAGAGAGAGAGAGAGAGAGAGAGAGAGAGAGAGAGAGAAACAGTGAAAATTCCAAAGATTGATTATTAAGATATCGTGAGATGCGGTCTGGTGTGATGTACATAGGTTTAGAAAAACATTTTATTTATTGATACACGTTTCGAACTCTATTTAGATCATCTTCAGACTTGGGACGTTGTGTAGAAGTATTAGTGAGATATAAATGTTTTTCTATGTATATATGTTTGATTTTTAAGGATTGGGGAAGAAAATAAGGATAGAAATATTTTTTGTACGAGATTTCGGTTTCTTTGGGATTAGAGAGAGAGAAAGAGAGAGAGAGAGAGAGAGAGAGAGAGAGAGAAAACAGTGAAAATTACAAAGATTGATTATTAAGAGATCGTGAGATGCGGTCTGGTATGATGTACATAGGTTTAGAAAAACATTTTATTTATTGATACACGAACTCTATTTAGATCATCTTCAGAGCCTGGGACGTTGTGTAGAAGTGTTAGTGAGATAAAAAAATGTCTATGTACATGTGTTCGATTTTTAAGGATTGGGGAAAAAAGTAAGGGTAGAAATACATTTTTCTATGAGATTTCGGTTTCTTTTGGATTAAAGAGGCCGACAGCGAGAAAAAGGGATAATGTGTTTTTTTTTTTTTTTTTTTGCTCGCGCTTAGTTATCTTTGTAGACGGGATTATTTGCGAAAGGAAGAATAAATTGATGCTGATTTAGACTATGTTAAAGTTGCTTTGGGGGGAAGGGTATCGTGAAAAAAAGCCAGAGGTGACGGCGGAATTGAACCCAGGTCGATCGAACCGAGAGTCTCTCACGCTAACCCCTCGGCTACCGCGTCTTTTTTTTTTATCGTGCCAACGTTTCGATCTTTATTGAGATCATCTTCAGGACTCAAAGAGTTTGTCTTTTGTACAATTGTGCCATTATTGCATGTCGTGTTGAGAGAATGGCATAATTACGCAGAATACAAGCACTTTGAGTGCTGAAGATGATCTCAATAAAGTCCGAAACGTGCCACGATAAAGGAAATGTTTTATTAAACCTACATCACACCAGACCACATATCACGATCCCTGAACCATTGCACAACGGTCACTAAATATTAAATGTATGTATTTTAGGTTATTCAGCTTCAAATGAATGACTACAAGTATCACTACCTCTTTACTAGTTTTGTAAGTTTTTTTTAATCCTATATCAATCTTATGCTTTTTATGTTTTGATATTTAACTATTTTTTTTTATTGTGTGTAAGGATATAGAATCGTTTCATCTCGAGGATTTCAAATACAATTTTGTCAACATGACGGCCTTCAGGATGGTCGACGTGGAAGACATGGCGGTTCGGGAAGTCCTTAAAGACATGGAGAAATTCCAGCCGCACGGTCCGTCCATATTCAACAGGTCGAAAACGATCGAAGTAAGTATAAAAATGACTTAATTAAAATAAAAAAAAACTTTCGGTATAATTCAAACCGAATCGTTTCAGTCGGAGCCTGCTCTTATGTACGACTCGGTCGTAGTCTTCGCCATAGGCCTGCAGACTTTGGAGCAGTCGCACCCTCTGTCGTTGGCGAACGTCTCCTGCGCCCTCGAAACCCCTTGGGACGGAGGACTCAGCCTGATTAATTATATAAACTCCGTAAGTTGGGATTAGCTATTAGCTCGAACGTTAATTTAAGTCGGGGGGGGGGCGAAGAGCTAAATATCAGAGAAACTTCCTATCGTCCCAATTTCTCATGATCCACCAAATTCACATTACTCTAGAAAATTTAATGAAAATCGCCTTAAAACGAGTTTTACAAAATTTCTCTATAGAAATATTTTAAAGAACAATAAGTGGAAAAAATAAAGAAAAGACATTTAAGAAGTGAGGTAGAAAGAAACTCAAATATAAGAAACCTTTGAAGGCGAAAGAAAAAATTAAAAATACGGACAAGAAAGAAGCATATTCATAGTTGTCCGGAGAGGTCAGGGAGCCATTTCAAAAAGAAAAACTGAAAACATAACACCATGAAAGATAAAAATGAAAGAAATTGCAAAGAAGAAACCCAGGAGCCGTCTTGTCAAATAAAAGAAAAATCCATCAGGTTTGTTGATTCGCAGAAGTGAAAGGATGTGAGATTTACGTAATTTGCCGTGACATTTGATACGACAAATTCGATGGAATATAGTCTGGAGAATTAGATGAGCCTCGTCGAGATCGGAGTTTAACGATAGAATGGACATCGGTTAGGGTAGTGTTTCGGGATGGAGAGGAATCATCATTTTACCAACATACAAACTGTAAGCCGATCCCGATAATTCGCTATCGGAGAAATAGTAAATTGTTCACTATTTTTCGTGGTCTGCTTGACCGATTAATAATTTAATGTCATTAAATTAATTAAGGTTTTAAGTTGAGATAAAAAAGTAAGTGCCACGAGCCGGATTCGAACCCACGACATGGGCTCAATACGCGGCTGCTCTACCACTTGACCTATCGTGACCTCGATCCTCTCGGGCACTCATTTCCTATCTTAAAAATGACAAAAAGGAGGGAAAATTCAAAAGGTGGGGTTGATATGGGAAGTTGGAGTCGGAGTGGATCACGATAGTTCAAGTGGTGGAGCAGCGACGAATCTAGCCTAAGGTCTTGGGTTCGAATCCCGCTCCTGTCACTGACTTTTTTTATCTCAACTTAAAACCTAACTTAATTGAGTAAATTATTAGTTTTTTACTTTTTCAAAAGAGGTCGATTAGTTCAACACAGATTCGATACTCATAGGATATGTTTTTATTCATTTTTGGAGAAATCCAAAACAAACCATTAAAAAATAGTGTTACTCCCACCTTCTAGAATGTTCAATTGAATTTTTCGTAAAGAAATAACCATCTTTCAAAAACTGCTAAATTAAAAAAACTAATGTTGCAACCTCATTAAAAAATTTACTGTAGACCTTGGCAAATTTCAGAATTTGAATTTTATTTTTAATCACATACCAAGTAAAATGCAGAATTTTATGCTAAGTAGGATAAAAGTGTGACCTGGGCGAAATTTATTTTCCAATTTTATGTTGACGAAAAAAGCTCAGAAAGAAAGAAAAATGAACAAAAAAAAACAACAGAAAAATGAGACAATAAACACAGCAAACAACTTTAGAAGAAAATCATTGACAACAAACAGACCAGAAATTGCAATAGCAAATGTTAATATAATATAAAAATTCTTTTTAAAAAACAACCTAATTCCATAATCAACCAAATCAAAAAAGAGACAATAAACGCAGTGAACAACTATACAGACAATTGTGACAAAATATATACGGATAAAAAACACATAGACATTGTAAAAACTGACATTAGCCTAGTAACAAAAAAAGAAACTAAATACCAAAATCAAACGAAACATAGAAATAGGAAAATCAATGTAACAAACAACTATAGCCGAAAAATTTGAGAAAATATCTACATACAAAAAAGACAGAAAGAAGTTTTAAAAACAAGCATTAGCCTAGTAATAAAAAAAGCCAATAACAAAATCGGACAATAAACATAGCGAACAACCATAACCGAAAAATTGGGCAAAATATCTACAGACAAAAACACACAGAACTTGCAAAAACAAAGTCACTCCGAAAAAATTCGGAAAATAAACATAGCAAACAACGATAAATTTGGGCAAAACATCTACAGAGAACAAAAAACTCGTAATAAAAAAATGCAATACCAAAATCAAACAAAACACAAAAGTCGTAAAATAAACATGGCAAACAACCATAACTGAAAAATTAAGCAAAATTCGTACAGACCAAAAAACACACGGAACTTGTCAAAACCAAGTCTCTCCGAAAATTAAGCAAAGGGCTCACAACTCAACAACCTATTTTAACTTGATAATAAAAAAAACGATATCGAAATCAAGCAAAACACAAAAATTAAACAATCAACATAGCAAAAATCCATGATTGAAAAATTGAGCGAAATATCTACAGACAAATAAAACAAAGAAGTTGTAAAACAAACAATAACCTAGTAATAAAAAACTCAGAATCATAATAAAACAAAACCCAAAAACGCGACAATAAATGTAGCAGAAAGAGTTTGAAAATATCGACAGACAAAAACCAAACAAAAATCGTAAAAAGAAACAACCTAGTAAGAAAAAATACTCCATGCCAAAATCGAACAAAACACAAAAATGGGACAATAAACATAGCAAACAACCCTAACTGAAAAATTAGGCAAAACACGTACAGCCAAAAAAAACAGATAGAAGTTGTACAAATAAACATTGAACTAGTAATAAAAAAAACTCAATACTAAAATCAAACAAAATACAAAAATGTGACAGTAAACATAGCAAACAACCCTACTGTAAAATTGGGCAAAATATCGACAGACAGAAAAAAACAAACAGAAGTTGTAAAAACAGATATTAACCTAATAATAACAATTTACAAAAAAATACTCAATATCAAAATCAAACAAAACACAAAAATGGGACAATAAACAAGCAAACCACAATGACTGAAAAATTAGGCAAAATTTGTACAGACAAAGAAGCACACGGAAGTTATAAAAACAAACATTAACTTAGTAATAAAAAAATCCATCAAATCAGCAAAATTTGTACAGACAAACAAAAAGAGACAGAAGTTGTAAAAACAAAGTCTCTCGGAAAGTTAAGGGGAGGGCTCACGACTCAATACCAAAATCTAACGAAACACAAAATCGAAAAACAAAACATAGCAAACAACCCTAACTGAAAAATTAGGCAAAATTTGTACAGGCAAACAAAAACAGACAGATGTTGTAAAAACAACACAAACCAAAATCAGTACCAAAATCAAGCAAAACACAAAAAAGAGGTGATTTACCAACCAAAGTATATTTTTTGAGGCACACGACAAAATTTATAGTACGACTGGCTAATTAAGTACGAACACGAAAATCCAATTGTAAATGTCCCTCGTGTATTTGGTTTAAAAAGTCGAATTCATTTTCGTCTAAAATTGGCAGGCTTGGATATTTCCGGGTGTGCCTGCGAAGTTGAAAATAATTTTATTGGCGGGTGACGAAAAGGAGAGAAAGGCGGCCTTTATAAAGCATCGGCAATTCGACGGTTTAGCGTGTCTGAAAGGAGGGCCTAAATGAAAAACGGCCAGTATGAATAGAGTGTAAAGGCAAATCCCATCTGCTCGGCAAAGGCCGGAAATTAAATAAACAGGACGAAATATATATCTCGGAGCGATCGTGAGGCTCGGGAGCGTGGGACGATTGGCCAACCTTCGGGGAAAAATTCCCAAAGTCGTTTACTGTCTCTTCGATCGACAGAACGGGAGAATCTTCAAATTAGGTCTTACAGTGAACATATTTTCCGAACGAAGACATCGACTTCATAAAGACTGGAATTTAAAAGATCCCCACGACCCTACACGTCCCACAGTTTCGATATTTTCATATTTTGATTACACCATATATCATTTAAAGGAAATGAAATTCTCCGGGTGAAAATCCTCCGAACATACTACTGACATGACATAATAGAAATGTAAATAAATAATAACGCCATCGCTCACTTGGGACGCACAGTTCGGACTCGACCTGAGGAGTGATGATAGCAAGAAGTTGGCAGGTATTAATCGGAGGATTAAACAAGCAATTTACTCGCTCAGACGCGCAGTCGGATTATGGGTTAATTAAAGCGATCCGTCAAGACAAAAGCTGTGCGATCTGCCATTTTAGTTGCAATTTTGAACCTGTCGGGAGGTTAGCGACCTAACGAAGGGTTCAACCTTAGGGAATACGACTATCCGTCGGTAGATTTAACTTATTAAATTCGCTTCTTTTGTGGTCTGCTTGACCAATCAATATTTTTCAATTAAGCAAGGTTTTTAGGCGAGAAAAATTCGTAGTCGTATCATTTGTCGCCGAGAGCCAAATAGATTACACGACATTTGAAAAAAAGGAGGGAAAAATCAAAAGGTGGGGTTGTGATGGGAAGTTAGCGTCAGAGTGGATCGAGGTGACGAGAGCTCAGGTGGTAGAGCAGCGGCGTATCGAGCCGAAGTTCGTGGGTTCGAATCTCGCTCCTGACACTAATTTTTTCAATATCAACGGAGACCTTACATAGAAACAATAATTAATTGAAAAAAGAAATTTGGTCAATTAGTCACTAATACGCAAATGGATTAATATTCAATAAGTAAAAGAAGTATCACTAAACTGCTCGCCATGGCCACTTGATAAGTCACAAGTTAAAAGGCATTTGAAAATGGCCAATAGGAGGGAAAACTCTTTTGATTGAGATGGGAAGTTCGAGTCGGAGTGGATCACGATAGCTCAATTGGTAGAGCAGCGGCTAATCTATCCTAAGGTCGTGGGTTCGAATCCAGTTCGTGACACTGACTTTTTTAACTCAACTTAAAACCTTAATTAAGTAAGTTATTACTTTTTTTAAAGGTTTTCACTTCGATGTCGGTCAGTTCAATCATTACACAGATTCGCTACTCAACAAGCGCCATATTTATAATCTGGTTGAAATGTCGTTGAATTGGACAAAAAACATAAAAATATCAAAAGAAAATTTATCCATATTTATTTAGTGGTCATAAGTTTTGGACATATTAATTATTCCAATTACTTATTCAGAAATAGTGAGAGATCTGGTGTGATGTAGGTTTCAGAATATTTTCTTTATCGTGCCAACGTTTCGACCTTTATTGGGATCATCTTCAGAGCCTGGGATTCACTAACATTGTTTAAGTTTAACAAAAACATGTGGAAAAAAGTTATACAAAAGAGGTGCCGTCATTTATATAATACAATTAATTAAGGTTATTAGTTGAGATTAAAAAAAATTGTGACAGGAGCGGGATTCGAACCCACGATCTTCGGCTTGGTAGACGCTAGTCTACCACTTCATTTCTCGCCGAGAATCAAATAGATTACACGATATTTGAAAAATGGCAAAAAGGAGGGAAAATTCAAAAATGATAGGAAGTTAGTGGCCGAGTGGTTCGAGGTCACTATAGCTCAAGTGGTTCGAATCCCGCTCTTGTCACTAATTTTTCTATCTCAACCAAGACCTTACATTGAAAGAATTAGAGTTTATAGTAAATAATAAATCGATTTTTTATTATTATCTCGAGTTGTCTTGTTGTAACTAATAGGAAATGTTTTCTATTTATTGAAAATTTAAGTAATTTTTTTTCGAAGGAGGGTTACCACTGGGGTCAATATCGGACAAATACTTGACAGAGTTGTTTGTATCTTTTATGTTTCAGGTGGACGTAAAAGGTTTAAGCGGTCCTATAGAATTCAAAGAGGGCCGAAGGATCCAGTTCAAACTCGATTTAGTCAAGTTGAAGCAGCATTCTGTCGTCAAAGTTGGTGAATGGAGCCCGAACATGGGTCTCAACATTTCAGACTCGGCAGCTTTTTTCGACACCGCTTCCGTGAACGTTACCCTCGTCGTTATTACAATACTGGTACAAAAATAGTATGATAAAATACGTTTCTTGATGTTTTAATTTTTTTAAAATAAGATTGGTCTAAGGAAAGATATTTGAGCTTTGATTAGTGCTTTATTAGGAATGGCCTTTTGTGATGATGCATAAAGGAAGGAACAGGACTGGCAACGAAAGGTTCTACGGCTTTTGCATCGACGTCCTTAAGATAATTGCCAAGGAGGTGGGCTTCGATTACATAATCGAGCTCGTCCCAGATCGAAAATACGGCGCGATACACCCGATCACGAAAGAGTGGAACGGGATCGTCGGCCACCTCATGAAACACGTGAGTCGAGAATCCATGATTACACGATGATCTGTTCGCAGGAGACGCCCTACGTCATGATCCAGGAGGGCAAAAACGCGACCGCACCCGGGAACGGGCGGTTCGTCGGCTTTTGCATCGACCTGCTCCACCTCGTCTCGGAAATGGCGGGTTTCCAGTACAGCATCGAGCTTGTCCCGGACGGCAAGTACGGCGTCTACGATCCCGATACGGGCGAGTGGAACGGCATGGTGAGACAGCTCATGGACAAGGTAAGGCGAGGGGAAAATCTCTGCATGGGAATGACGCATGACTTTCAGCACGATGCTATGTGAGTACGCGCTCCTCATTTTATTGCTTTAATTATTTTATACAAAGTACTACACTCCCATCCCAAAGTAAAACCATAATAAGTAAATAAACTACAAACTGATAATTGGAGATGAACAGGGCGCGTTCTAAGTAGAATCATGTTTGGTTCTCAATGGTATGTTAATTTTGTTTACTGTTCTCACGACAGACTGGTCATGACATTGCACCAAATTATTTTAATGCTTACACATGCCCACCTAAGATGACAGGCAAGTTCATCTAAGTTTATCAGCACTTCCATGAATCTCTTACCTGTTTATTGATCAGGATTTAGTCTGAATAAAGTCTCAATTTTTAATGTACACTTTTCGCAAATTGCTAAGCCCCCAGAAGATTTAAAAACCAGACATACCACATCGAATTGGTTCATTTTTAGATGTTTCATATTTATCCACTTTTCTGTTGATGTAATAAACTGTTCAGTGCTATCATCGGTGATTTTGAAATGTCAATGTCCTAGCCTTGTATAAAACGGAGTCTAGACGTAAAATAGTTCATGCTTTGCAATGTCTCTTCCCCTACCATCTTTGCTCAGTTGAGTCGACTCAGACTGAAGATCTGAAGTTAGTACCTCGAATATTCTATATGGCTGTACTGCCAAGCAAGTGGTGCAATGGAAGAAAGAGCACATACATGAAATTTTATACAGACAGTTTCCTGGCTTTCACCATCCCCGGAGAAATAGTAAAAGATACTGTATATATCCGGTTCCGTCGGCCGGTATCACAACTGTTACAATTTGTTGTCAACCAACGATCACCACCAGACCTGGAATTACAGCTCAACTGGGGACTGCTTAGACACGCCTCCTCTCGTTGTTCAGTTTTATCATTAGGTCATTTATGTTAGAGTCGTCATTTGAGCAAGTTATATCTTTTAATTAATTATTCTTTCCGTGTAAGGTCTTGGTTGTAAGAAAAAAGTCAGTGAAGGGCGGGATTCGAACCCACGACTTTCAGCTCACTACTTGAAAATCCGTGACCAGAAAAAAATAGATTACACGACATAGAAAAATGGCAAAACTGGCGGGAAAATTCAAAAGGTGTGGGAAGTGTCTGAATGGAACAAAGTCAGGATCGCTGAAGCGGTAGAGCAGAGGGATTTTTTTAGCCAAAGATCGTGGGCTCGAATCACGCTCTTGACACTGACTTTTTTATCTCAACTTAAAACCTTTATTTTTTTACCTACACTGACCTTGCACCTTAACCTGGACACTTCATGGATAAAAGGCCGACTTGGAACCCCCACACAAGACTAAAGAGACAAGAGAAAAATCGGCTTTTTACATTATTAAAAAGTTAATCTTTATAAGAGGTATTGGTTGAGATAAAAAAAAATCATTGTCACGAGCCGGTATCGAACCCACGACCTTCGGCTTACTACTCCGCTACTCTACCACTTGAGCTATCCTCCGGGAAACTTCCAATCTCAACACCACCTTTTGAATAGTGACTTCGAATCCCGCCCATGACGCTGACTTTTCTCACCTCAACTGTCATTGGTCAAGCCGACCACAGAATGATGGAGATGAG
The DNA here is from genome assembly GCA_039619505.1 of Cimex hemipterus. Lineage (NCBI taxonomy): Eukaryota > Metazoa > Arthropoda > Insecta > Hemiptera > Cimicidae > Cimex > Cimex hemipterus. The sequence goes on along the minus strand of CM077114.1, from coordinate 14,869,696 downwards.
TGATGAGATGAGATGCCCTAACCATCCCTAGCTCAAGCAGTAGAGCAGCGGAGTAGTAAGCCGAAGGTCGTGGGTTTGAATCACGATCATGGCACTGATTTTTTTTTTTGTCTCAACCAATATTAATTAATTGGGAAAGGTTATTCCGTCAATCCGGCCACGAAATCTAAAGAATTATTAAAAAATACTACTGGACTACAACAGCGTGGTCTTTTTAAATTTTACATTAGGTTAAACTCTCAAATGCTGGTTTAATCACATTTTGTGTAATAATCAATAAAACCTACAGTAATAAATAAATACCTAAAGACAAAAAATTATTGAATTTACTACTTTTTGTAGTTCCCTTGTCGAATTATTATTTTTCAATTAAGATTTTTAGTTGAGATAAAAAAGTCAACGTCACGAGCCGGATTCGAACCCACGACCTTTGGATACATATGCCGCTTCTCTACCACTTGACCTATCGTGACCTCGATCCACTCAAAACAGGAGGGAATATACAAAAAGGTGGGGTTGAGATGGAATGTTGATGCCGGTCACAATAGCTTAAGTGGTAGATAAGCGGCGCATCTAGCCGAAGGTCTTGGGTTCGAATCCCACTCGTGACGTTGACTTTTTTATCCCAACCAAAAATCTTAATTAATTGAAAAATATTAATTAAACGAGGGAACCACGAAAACTACTAAATTGAATAAAAATAACAGCAAAGATGGGCCAACATTTTAAAAGGAGAAAAAACAGCCATCATTATCGTAAGAGCAAATAAACTAATATAAATTAAAGTAGCAAAACACAAAAGGGTTGTTTTTTTAGGGGTAGCACAGCTGGATTTTTAAAGTTTTGTGTTATCGCGTTAATCTTGAACCTTCGAAATACAATTATGATTAATCATGACAGATTTTGGTTGCCAATAACCGTAACTGCTTGTAATTAATGCATACGTAAAAAAGAAAAGTTCAATTTTTCCCCCCGGTAAAATTTTTTTTTAGTTATGTCACTTTTGTTATGGGCGTGCGATATATGGTGGTATGGTTTAAGTCTAGAAGTAAGTTTAATGGTATTAAGATTTGTTTTTAAATATACCTAAGGATATTAAAGTCCTAATTTTTTTCGTCATTGAAGCATAGAAATTTTTGGTAAATTTAACCCTAATTATGGCAAAGATTCATCAGTTATATAATTTGATCTAGGTATTCAATTATTCAATCTGAACAATATTTCCTCATAACTTGATCCCTGATTTGACTATTTGCAATTGCTTGCGGCCTGGCAGTAAAGTTTCGGTGGGTCCATTACTCGTCTGAATAATCTTGTTCATCATTAATTGCCTCCGTTAAGCCAGACAAGTTTGTCCCCGGACCCTTGTAAATTTAATCTGTATTATTATTGTTATTTCAATTTCGAGGATTATCCTTTATGAAATATTTATGAAGAGCGATCTATTGTTAGTCAGTATTTACCTGTTATCATGATGACTGATCTGCAAATCAGCGTTGGTGTAGGAGCTGTATTTTTTTATAAGTATTTGTACCTTGGTCATCTCCGTAACACGTCAAGGTTAGGTAGGCCAGGGGTATCGACAAAGTACCAACACCCAACGCATGTAATTTTAACCTGCTTACTCATTCTTAAATTTGGTCTCTCTTACGTGCACATGGCTTTCACACAAGTACGACAATTGAATGCTTGATTTTCCTCTCCTATTATTAAAATTGGACTTGAAGGTCGATGGGAGACTTGATATTCCACCATCACCACTCTCATACTGCACACATTCACGCTTATAAATACATTCAACTTAAAACAGTTAAAATATCTCTCATCAAATTGAGTATATACAACAACCGGATTACTGTATAGAGAATTGTCTCAGGTTCCGCCAGAAATCGTAAAAGAAGAACCAGAGGTTACTATAGGGCTCGAACGAAACTTTCGGGATCATTCCTTCTCTTCTAACGATCTCTCTTTCTCTATTTTTTCTTTCTCTCTTTCTATTTATCTCTCTGATCCATTATCTTTCTCTCTTTTTTCTCTTCCTCTTTCTCGTCCTCTCTCTTATCCTCCGTCTTTATCTCGCTGTTTTCTCTCTTTCTCTTTATCTCTCTGATCCACTGTCTTTCTCTATTTTTTCTTTCTCTCTTTCTCTTTATCTCTCTGATCCATTATCTTTCTCTCTTTTTTCTCTACCTCTTTCTCTTCCTCTCTCTTAGCCTCTGTCTTTCTCTCGCTGTTTTCTCTCTTTCCTTTTATCTATCTGATCCACTGTCTTTCTCCCTTTTTCTTTATCTCTCTGATCGACTGTCTTTCTCCCTTTTTACTCCCTCACTTTCTCTTCATCTCTCTGATCCACTGTCTTCCTCTATTTTTTCTTTCTGTTTATCTCTCTTATCCACTATATTTCTCTCTTATTTCTCTCTCTCCTTTTCTTCATCTCTCTGATCCAATGCCTTTCTCCCTTTTTTCTCCCTCACTTTCTCTTCATCTCTCTGATCTACTGTCTTCCTCTATTTTTTCTTTCTCTCTTTCTCTTCATCTCTCTGATCCACTGTCTTCCTCTATTTTTTCTTTCTCTCTTTCTCTTCATCTCTCTGATCCACTGTCTTTCTCTACTTTTTCTCTTTCTGTTTATCTCTCTTATCCACTATATTTCTCTCTTATTTCTCTCTCTCCTTTTCTTCATCTCTCTGATCCAATGCCTTTCTCCCTTTTTTCTCCCTCACTTTCTCTTCATCTCTCTGATCCACTGTCTTTCTCTACTTTTTCTCTTTCTGTTTATCTCTCTTATCCACTATATTTCTCTCTTA
>CM077114.1:14854047-14866489 GCA_039619505.1 Cimex hemipterus | reverse complement strand
CTCTCTCTCTCTCTCTCTCTCTCTCTCTCTCTCTCTCTCTCTCTGGAAAGCAATAAATAAATAATTAAATAAATAAACAAATAATCATAAGTTCAGTAAAATTAAATATATAAAAATTGGAATGTACATTTTTTAGGTGATGTGATATAAATCAAAATATGCAATAAAAAAAATTGCATTGTTTCTAATAGACATTGAAAAATGGGTTTTAAGTAAGAAAATCTGTTCGAATATTAGAAAAAAGAATTAATAATAAATGGGATGCAACTTTAACAAATTTGTACAGCACAACTGTCAGAAGAAGCCTCTCTTGAATCGATTTTTAACATAATAGCCATAATTTCACAAAATATTTCTATACGCGAAAATAAATTACAGGTCTGGATGTGGAAAAGAAGACAGCGTGATTGTTTGATCTGGACCGCGATCCGGGCGAGGGTCCAAAAAATTTTCCCCCGTAGTCGTCACTAGTCGAGAAAGCGCTTGGTCTCGATTTATCAAAAGGGGAAAAATTATTTCTCTCCCGTCGGCGGAGGCGGATAGGACGCCGGAAAAGCTTTCGCGATGAAATCCCAGCCCTCGATAACGAAAAAACCTAAACCAGATTTCCCCACTCGGCTCGAGAGCCACTTGTATTTCTCCATATTATCCGCAAAACAGCCAATAGTTCCTATCTGATTTCAGTTTAACTAAAAAAATTATCAGACTGGATTTTACGTGTAAACCTGGCAATAAACTTCAACGCATTGACACCAACAGATCAAAAATAAATCCTAGCCAATATCCAGATATTGAAATTTATGGCGAGCTCATAAAACTAGCATAAACATAAATAATCGATTTTTATATAATTTTGCATTGTAAAAATCGTCCCTAAACCTAAACAAGCCCACTTCCTGTCAAATTTTATAAAAGGTCGTATTGAAAAAAATTCTTCCAATTCTTCAGTTGCTTGCTTCCTTGTCTAAAGCTCTCCGTGGATGTTTAATTTGTTTCCGAGAATCAAATAGATTACAATACATTCGAAAAATTGCAAAAAGGAGGGAAATTTCAAAAGGTGAGAGTGTGAGATGGGAAATTAGTGTCAAGAGTGGATCGAAGTCACGATAGCCCAAGGGGTAGAGCAGCGGCTTGTTAAGCCGAAGGTCGTGGGTTCGAATCCCGCTCGTGACACTCACTTTTTTTATCTCAACTAAAAACCTTAATTAATTGAAAAATATTGAAATGTTATTTGGCCAAGCCTCCCACTAATACTAGTCAATTCAATAAGTTCATTTTGGGGGCCGCGGTAGCCGAGTGGTTTGCGTGAGAGACTCTCGGCTAGTAGACCTCGCGGTCGCGGGTTCGATTCCCGCCGTCGCCCCTGGCCCTTTTTTCACGATACCCTTCCCCCAAAAATCGAATTACGGAATAAATATATACAGCAGTCTGGCTGTCATGAGGCCATAAAAAAAAAGAAAAAAAAAAGTTATACGACATTTATAAAAAAAAAAAAAAAATGGCAAAAAGGAGGGAAATTTATAAAAAGGTGGGGTTAAGATGGGAAGTCAGTGTCCGAGTGGATCAAGGTCACTAACTCAAGAGGTTAGAGCAGTGTCAAGCCGAAAGTCGTGGGTTCGAATCTCGCTCGTGCCATTGACTTTTTTGTATCTCAACTATAAACCTTAATTAATTGAAAAATAATAATTGGTCAACCGGCCGACGAAAAATACTGTATTTAATAAGTTCATTTGTCTAGAATCAAACAGACTGCACGACATTTGAAAAATGGCAAAAAGGAGGGAAATTTAAAAAAAAGGTGGGGTTGAGATGGGAAGTTAGTGTCGGATTGGATCAAGGTCACTAACTCAAGAGGTTAGAGCATTGTCAAGCCGAGGGTCGTCGGTTCGAATCTCGCTGCCATTGACTTTTTTGTATCTCAACTATAAACCTTAATTAATTGAAAAATAATAATTGGTCAACCGGCCGACGAAAAATACTGTATTTAATAAGTTCATTTGTCTAGAATCAAATAGACTGCACGACATTTGAAAAATGACAAAAAGGAGGGAAATTTTCAAAAAAAGGTGGGGTTGAGATGGGAAGTTAGTGTCAGAGTGGATCGAAGTCATGATAACCCAAGTGGTAGAGAAGCGGCGTATCTAACCGAAGGTCGTTGGTTCGAATCCCGCTCGTGACAATCATTTTTTTATCTCAACTAAAAACCTTAATTAATTGAAAAATATTGAAATGCTAATTGGTCAAGCCTCCCACGAAAACTAGTGAATTTAATAAGTTCATTTGTCGCCGACAATCAAATAGGTTATACTACATTTATAAAAAATTGCAATAAGGAGGGAAATTTAAAAAAAGGTGGGGTTGAGTTGGGAAGTTAGTGTCCGAGTGGTAGACTAGAGTCGTATCCAGCCGAAGGTCGTGGGTTCGAATCCCGCTCCTGTCACTAACTTTTTCTCTCAACTGAAAACCCTAAATAATTGAAAAATAATTATAATATAGTATATTTCAACATAGTCCTTTTAAAAAAAAGTTTCATTGTCGAACCTGTTATGACGGATGCAGAGACGACATTACCACGGCAGAATGGAACTCGGCACGAAGTCATGATACTTAATACTTGCCTTATTTAATGTATTGATTCCCACCGGCTCGGAATTCTGCTCACGTGTGCCAGATGCCGGGTAGAACATACTTAGGTGCGCTCCCTAAAATCTCAACACCGGGGGGGCTTACAGCCTTTCCAAATGCGGGGAGACTTAAAATTCAAAAATAAAAACCGGCGTCGCATTCGAGGAACTTCTTATATCTTTAACAGGATTATCTTAGGAGTCGGTATTGTAGAAATTCACGTCTGACTCGTTTATTATAAATGAAACTTTAACACTTTTTTTTTGATAAAAATAATATACTGACAAGACTACATTTTGGGATGGTCCGTTTTTTTTTTTTTGTTGCTTAGTCTGTCACACTGCCACGTTCAATCAAATAATAAAAACGCTGGAATGACAAATTTATCGGGGTTTGAGAGAACATAGACAAAATAATTTAATACTTAATACTGATTTTTTTTTAAATTGAAAAGAAGCTGAAATAAACATTTAGAATAAGTTATAATGTCTTTCTTTTTGGGAAGATTCGTTTTGAATTGATCTGTATAAAAAAAACTTTAGTCTTTCCGCGTTACATTAAACTGGATATTTCAAGGGCTTTAGCGGATCAGAAACCCGATGGGTAAAGTTTGATAATCAAGCTACAATGATGTCCGAAAGTTTTCAAATGTAGGTGAGGCTAAAGGACCGTTGAAATTTATCCACTAAAAGTTGTTTAGTCGTTAAACCCATGACGGTGGATGTAATTAAATCGGGTAAAACCTTGATGAATAACTCGACCCCTTTTTAACCCCAGGTTTGTATTTTTATGTACATCTTTTTTTCCTCCCCGGGTTTTTTTTTATTTTCGTCACAAAAGCGCTTGAATTTAAGGGATGTTTTCAATTATTCCGCCCTTGGAGGTCCGCAATGGAGGAAATTAAAGGAATCCGGCCCAGGGAAAAATCAAATCTTCAAATTGTATTAAGGGCGGTTGGGTAAATCTCATTTTCCTTGTATTTTATTCATGAGGCGGAATTATTTATAGATTGAAGACCTAACACTTTCTACTTTTCTCTCCATTCCCTTTCTCCTTTCTTGTACATTAGATCAAATGGAAATTAATCCGTTCTCGGTCAAAACGCAACTTGAATAAAATGAGCTGTTATCAACGTAGCATAATAAAAAGAAAATTGAGACATAAATTAATGAATTTCTTAGCCAAACAAGGAGAAAATGACATTTTAAATTGTGCTTTACCACAAACGTCCTTCGAAGATTTATTGTTTATAAATTTCTTGAAAATACAGCGAGGGGTGTGTTTTCGTGGGATCTGGCAAGATTCCTCCCGGTCGTGTCCTCAGAATTGCTGCGGGTCCAAGTCGGAAGTAATTAACCAATCGGACTTTCCCAGTTGACCAATTCTCAAACTTTACGCCTCCTGAGTGCCTAGTTGGGAACTCGGCCTAACCCGAGCAGAGGTAAAACTTCGTTTTGGATGAGTCCATTATCACGAAGTACAGGTGAAAGCTGATTAACGACATCAATTTCACTGTCCAAATATATAAAATACATTAAAAAAATCTAGACACTTGTTTTGACAAATACCGGTTTATTCCAAAGCTTTGGTGAAAAAAATAAAAAATAAAAATGAATATAACTATGAAAATAAATTATCGACCTGCTGGATACAAGAAGTTATTTTCGGAGGATCTTCGGAAGATGTCAAAACAGAGAAAACGTCCTTACGGTTTTCGCCGAGCTTTCGACAGTTTTATACTGTCATCTTCAGGGCCTGTTTTATTATCAAATAAACAAAACAATTATAACATGAAAAACCAATAATTACAATAATAATAATAATAATTTCGGGGGAGAATGAAAAATTAATTTTCAGTTTAATTAAAAATAACCATTTCCCGGTGGCATTGATCAATAAACTAATTGGTGAATTCAGGCATAATCAGTTTAATGTAAGCAATGTCAATGTAGAAATGACAAAAAACTCTACCCAATAAAATGATTTTCCAAACCAAAGTGCGATGGTACGACAAATCGAAATGGTAAATAATGAGTTGGCAAAACCTAATTATTTCATGTCTATCATGTATGTACCTGAAGTGTCTCAAAAATTAAAAAAAAAAGAATCTTCAGACATGAAGTTGGGGATGAAGGCATTGCATATAAATATAGGAACAACATAAATGTTTTATATGCGAATCTAAAAACAAAAGAACCAATCGGATAACATTGCAATGCGGTTTATCAGGAATAATAAGGTGATTGCAATGTTAAATATGTAGGTCAAACAAAACAAAAATTCTTCTGCGCGGTTGAACCGACACAGGTTGGATAGCGACAATACAAAAAGATATCTGGACTTGCTACCCATGCTTTAAACAAACTTTTCAACTTCGACTCCCCGAAAATTTTGTCCGTTGAGTCGAACTTGGAAACGAGATTATTGACCGAAAAAGTATTTATAAGTGTCACCCCAAATACATGTAACTTACAAACTGATAGACTGGGATCCACTTCGGTCTTTGCAGGCCTCCTAATACAGGCTTTTTAAACAAAGGGGAACATCCCCCTAGTGACGATTATTGTTAACTAGGAGAGAGAAAAAAATGGAACGAGTATCTACACTGCATGCAGATACATCTGTACATGGATATGTCTTATGATGGCTATTTAAACGCATTCGCAAATTATCAGGGAACGCTTATTTATTAATTTGGGGATCGTTTTTGTTTGGAAACTCATTACAATCGCGTCGCGTCATAAGAATCAATCGCGTCGTGTCATCAGCGTCAATCGCGAGATAAAAAAATTCGTTCGTTTTTATTTATTTTTTATTTAATGCTTGGGTAGAAAATAGATCAAAACATCGGAATACCATTTATTGATTGAACGAATTCAACGAAGTTATTACATAGATTTCTTCATAAAATTTAACTAAACCTTATTAACGATTTTGCTCTTAAAGTTTACCCACTTATTTCATGGATTAGCTCATAAAATTTAACTAACAATATTGATTATATCGGGTGTAGTCGCATCATGTGCAGTTTAGCTAAATATAAATAAAACAATTAACCATTTATGTCACGGTTTTTCTCATAAAGTGGCACCATTTTCGTAGAGTAGCGTCAGAATGAGACACACTTTTTTTTTCTTTTTTTTTTTGTCGTCAGCAATTTGGGTTATTCCAGATATCGTAGAATAATTTTTTTCAACGCCAGTGAGCTGTTTTTTGTTTTATTAATAAATGTGTTTGGTTGTTTATTTCTTTTTAAACAAAATGTATTGAAGCATGGCAGAACATCCATTCCTCTTGTAAAAATTTTAATTAAATTTTTTAAATTGTAACCAAAAGTCTTAATTTTCGGTTCCTTCGCCCCTTTTCTTCAGACGGGGAAAGTTCCTCAAAAATTAAGACTTAATTTTTTTGCCAATTACACGACATATTATCTTCATACAATTTTTTTTTTATCGTCAATCGCGTCAATCGTTTCGTGTCATAATAATCAATCGCGTCGCGTCAGCGTCAATCGCGTCGCGTCACAGGCGTCAATCACGTCTCGTCACAGGCGTCTATCACGCCGCGTCATAAGCGTCAATCGCGTCGCGTCATAATAATCAATCACGTCGCGTCACAGCCGTCAATCGCCTCGCTTCACAGCCGTCAATCGCGTCGCGTCATAATAATCAATCGTTTCGCGGCATTAAAAACACCTGCCCACCATTTCATTCTCGCGTATCCTTGGTAAAAAGTTCACCGACGCACGGTCGTGGTAACACAAAGACGCACTTGCGGTAACATTTTGGTAACAATTTCCGTGTCAAACTTTCGGTCTGACCCCCAGCCGTAAGACATATCCACGTCAAAAAATGACTATTATCCAGTAGCACAGACCTGCTAGTTCAATCTTTCTCGTAGTAGCTTTGCTGGAATTTTGTTTAGTGCATCGACATGAATAATTTTCACGCGTAGGCCTCACAAAACTAACATTAATCATCACACGCGTCAAAAGCGTTAATCGCGAGATAAAAAAATTTCGTTCGTTTCTATTGTTTTTTTATTTAATGGTTGGGTAGAAAATTGATCAAAACATCGGAATACCATTTTTTGATATAATCAATTTTTTTTTTTTTACTTTATTTATTTATATCTACAACTGTACATGCATGATATACAACCAGCAGATTGGATTTCAGACTGTGTGTTTGGCATTATGGGCGTTATAGAGAAAGCTACCCACTGGCAGCCGCTCTGGATTAATGAAATGATATTAATCATTTAAGAGGTCTCTTATCCATATTCTTTTCAGACGTTTACGTGGTAATTGTGGGGAATGGAGTGATCGTATTTGTGTGTTGGTGTGATTTTGCAATTTACTATGAAAACGTCTGTAATATGTTTTGATGGACGAAAAAACTGTTGGGATTTGAAGATCTCTGTGAAGTGTATTATTGTTTACATAAAATGGGGCAGAAACAATTAGCCTTAAAATTTTGGATTGAAAACTTTGCAATCTTTGAATATTGGAATACTTGGCCGATCCATATACTTGGCACCCATACATCCAAATTGGTTTGAGTAGGTATATGTATGTCGAAAGTTTTGATTTTAATGGTAATTTTGATTGTCTGTTGAGTAGGTAATAAAGAATTTTAAATCGTTTGTTCAGTGTCTGTTTTTTTAATCGTTTGTGTGGATTCCAAGTTAGTCTTCTGTCAAATGTAAGTCCTAAATAGTTAATTTTGTCGGATTGTGGAATAGGTTCATTGTATAAGTATATGCTAAGGCAAGTCTCGCGACGGAGTGTACAGGTGATATGTTGTGACTTTGAGGGATTAATCTTTATTTTCCAAAGATTGCTCCATTTTTCAATTGTTGATATGTGGTTTTGTAACATGAGTGAAGCTTGTGTAGAAGAGAGATGGCTTGTTAATATGGCGGTGTCATCTGCGTATGTGGCGGTAAGTGTATTCTCATTTGTGGGCATATCAGAAGTAAAAATTGTGTACAACAGCGGAGCGAGTATTGACCCTTGTGGCACACCCGCAAGCACTTCTTCCATCCCAGAAGTCTCCGTACCCTGGTTTACTGCGAAAAATCTCTCTTTAAGGTATGATTGTATAATCAGATAATATGCCTGGGGTAAAAATAATTTTAATTTATATAATAATCCCTCATGCCATACTTTGTCCAAGGCCTGAGAAACATCTAGAAACACTCCAGTCGCGTACAGTTTCTGCTCGAGAGACAAAGTATCAAATTTAAAAAAAAATTTATTACACGGTTTTGTTCATAAAATTTAACTAACAATTTATTTTACGGTTTTTCTCATAAAATTACATCATTTTCGTCGAGTAGCGTCAGACAAGGACAGTTATATTTTTTGCAGTTTACTGGAAACTAAGTATTTGCAATTTCGTCGTTATATCAATTACAACATTCCGATTTTAATAAAATCCAGATTAACCGATTTCAAACATTGATTAGTTTTTTAATTATTTTTGAATTAATTTTAATAGTTTGATAGAAAACTGAACGAAACGCCAGAATACCAGTTTTTGATGTAATGAATTTAAAGAACAATTTATTACGCGGTTTTGGTCGTAAAATTGAACTAACAATTAATTTCATGGTTTTGCTCATAAAATTGCACACCATACCAACCAAAACGAGACCTGGCGTAGGGGATTTTTTTCGTTACATTAATTACACCATACAACGTATTTAATTAACCGAGATCAACACTTCGTTAGTTTTTATTTATTAATTTTTTATTTAATTTTATTGGTTTGGTATAAAATTGAGTGAATACCATGTTTTGATGTAATGAATTTAATAAACAACTTATTACACGGTTTTCCTCATAAAATTGAACTAACCTTCAATTTATTACATGATTTTGCTAATAAAATTACAACATTTTCGTAGAGTTGTAGAGAACAGGACTCATATTTTCTTCAGTTTATTTGAAACTAAGAATATGTAATTTTGTCGTTATATTAATTGCAACATTTCCATTTTAATATAAACCAAATTAAACGAGACCAAAACTTCATCAGTTTTGATAAGAATTATTTAATTATGATGGTTAGAATGAAAATTTATCGAAACACCGGAATAACTTTATTTAAAACAATTATATTTAACAGGGGGGCGTCGGTTCCCGCAAGGTTTCGACCTTGACACGGCGCTCATCGCTGTAAGGTAAAGGTCCCCGGTTCGAATCCAGCGGCCCTGCATTCGAACCCGACATACAAATGGGCTTTTTTTCAAAAACACCGGCACCCTGTGGGTTTATACAACTTGTCCTATTGCTAACCCTCTTAAAGAAAAAAAATTAAGTTTAACAAACAATTTATTACATTGTCGTGCTCGTAAAATTTAACTAACATATTTCAAGGTTTCGCTCAAAACATAGTGCAGTAAGAACAAAAGAAGCGTTGCGATTGTTATACTGATTATTGTGATACGCGCGGTGTGACAGTATGTGGCGTACGCTTGACGTCAGAAGTGCACACCCTACCAAAACGTGACAAGGCGTCCGGTAGCATTGGGTAGAGTCGCATCTGTTAAGTGTATTCCCCGCTTAACAAGTCACCAGGAAGACCAGCCAAAAAATTCTATCTTTGAGCATTTTTTTAATCAAAATTTGATAACTGGCATTGACAAATAAATTATTTTACATAGTAAAATTTGATTTTACCCCTGGTCATGTGATTATCAATAAACTTAATAACAGGCCTTTTATTGTCAAAATAAATGTGTAGGTACATATCAAGGATTTAGTATAAAAGTAGGCCGAAAGAATACAAAACAAAGAAAGCAAATTGGAATTTTTTCTGAATAGACATTTTGTCGAGTAGGTCTAGGAGAGGGAATAGCTCTTTGGGGAACTGTTCGAGATGAAAGGAAACGATGTAATCGGAACGAGGTAGAATGAAATTGGCGAAGTCGACGCAATCTTCGCCTTGCAGACCCTTGGGATTTTACTTTCCCTGTCTGTTAAAATGCAAACAAGGACTTTTGTCACGTTACCGCTTATTTTTTTTCTGTTCGTCTACGATCAAAACGGACGATTTTAAAAAATACGGCCTATTTTTAATTCACCCAATTGGAATTTCACAAAAAGACAACTTTATTCGAAAGAATAACTGGTAACAAATTTATATAAAATAGTAAAACAACATTACACTAATAATTCAAACAGGAATACAAAATTCTTCATAAGAATTGTTTTTTGTTTGTTTTTTTAACGAAGGTTCGCAACAGCAGAGGTCTTATAAACCCTCAGGGCCGCTGGATTCGAACCCGGGACCTTTACCTTACAGTGATGAGCGCCGTGTCAAAGACTAAACCTTGAGGCCAGCGACGCCCCCCAATTTGAATGTCCCAATGTCTAATGTGTCATTGTTGTTTATCATTGTTGAGAGCCAAAATTATTTACGTTTAGTTTTCGTGGTCCGCTTGATCGATTAATATTTTTCAATTAATTTCACTAATTTAGTGGTCCGCTTGACCAATTCATACATTTTAATAATTAAGGTTTTTAGTTGAGTTGAAAAAAAAGTCAATGGCACGAGTAGGATTCGAACCCATGAACTTCGGCCAGTTACGCCGCTACCACTCGAACTATCGTGACCTTGATCCGCTCAAAACAGGTGGGAATATTAAAAAAAAAAAAAGTGGGGTTGAGATGGGAAGTTAGTGTCCGAGTGGATCGACGCCCCCTAATTGATAATTATTTTATAAAAATGTTATTGCATCATAATTTTGGCTTGCTATTAATCAAAGTACAAACTGCAGTCGTAGAGGTTTTTTAAGGAATAGCGGATAAAATGGAAGACAGGCTGAGGTGCAGCAAGGCGACAATACGTGCCGACGTTCTACAGGGGGGCATTCTAGGTCCCACCCTTTATACCATTTACACAACTGATTTGCCTATCGACCCCAATACTCATCAAAATTGCTCCAACATTAGAGAAAACCTTCCTTCTATCGTTTTAGGTCTCCGCCAGCTAGACTCAGCACAAGAATATCTCCCAATGCACGCAAAATATAGCTGTCTACCGGAATTATATTCTATACAATTATCCTTGAAAAATGACTGATTCAATCCCTTTTTTACAGTATACAAGTAAATAAAGTCATGATTTTAAAAGCGACTCCAATTTTTTCATTGAATATGTTTGACAGTTGTCTTGTTAAATATTCTCGACCTCAACTTTCATTGGCAAAATGTAAATAAAATACAGACGCGCATTTAAAAGAAAACGTCCGCCGAATGATGGATGGAGTGTTTTCGTCAGTCAAAGAAAGTAATAGGGGTTCAACTCCACTCCGTGCTATGTCACCGGCATTTCGACTCCCCGTTCGACATTGATTGGAGGACAAATGCGAACATGACTTTATGTGGACAAGAGTAATGATGGTGAAAATGTGCTCGTTTACACTGTCCATTCTATATAACGAATTTTCTTGATTTGACGTCGGAAAATCCATCGACGAGATTAGGCACTTTGTACATCCGTTGATCATTTACCAGCCATTCTTCGAATAATCGGTATTATACTGATTTCGTTCCTTTTATTCACTAAAAAATTAATCAATACTTTAAATAAATAAAGGATTAAGGGCAAACCCAGTTAATAAATTTATCCTGGTGAAATTTATAAGGGCCACCAATAGGGAGATGAAAAAGACTTCCACTGGAAAATGCCTGTTGGGTTAAAGCTGAGCTGGAATCAACGCGTATTTTTGTTGGGGAGGGGCGTCACATTTTCTTTGGAAAAAAAATGGTGTTGATCTGAAAAAACATTCAGCCCCCTATCATCAAGTGCAATCATCGCATAAGAAAAAAAGGTGTTGATCTGAGAAAACTTCAGCCCACTTTCATCAAGAGCGATCGTCGCATAAGAAAAAAAGGTGTAGATAAAAAAAAACATTCAGCCCATTTTTATAAAGTGTAATCATCGCATAAGAAAAAAAGGTGTAGATAAAAAAACATTCAGCCCACTTTCGTCAAGAGCGATCGTCGCATAAGAAAAAAAGGTGTAGATAAAAAAAAACATTCAGCCCATTTTTATCAAGTGCAATCGTCGCATAAGAAAAAAAGGTGTAGATAAAAAAAAAACATTCAGCCCATTTTTATCAAGTGTAATCATCGCATAAGAAAAAAAGGTGTAGATAAAAAAAAAACATTCAGCCCATTTTTATCAAGTGTAATCGTCGCATAAGAAAAAAAGGTGTAGATAAAAAAAACATTCAACTCACTTTCATCAAGTGCAATCGTCGCATAAGAAAAAAAGGTGTAGATAAAAAAAAACATTCAGCCCATTTTTATCAAGTGCAATCATCGCATAAGAAAAAAAGGTGTTTATCTGAGAAAACTTCAGCCCACTTTTATCAAGTGCAATCGTCGCATAAGAAAAAAAGGTGTAGATAAAAAAAAACATTCAGCCCATTTTTATCAAGTGTAATCATCGCATAAGAAAAAAAGGTATAGATAAAAAAACATTCTGCCCACTTTCGTCAAGAGCGATCGTCGCATAAGAAAAAAAGTGTAGATAAAAAAAACATTCAGCCCATTTTTATCACAATCGTCGCATAAGAAAAAAAGGTGTAGATAAAAAAAAAACATTCAGCCCATTTTTATCAAGTGTAATCATCGCATAAGAAAAAAAGGTGTAGATAAAAAAACATTCAGCCCACTTTCGTCAAGAGCGATCGTCGCATAAGAAAAAAAATGTAGATAAAAAAAACATTCAGCCCATTTTTATCAAGTGCAATCATCGCATAAGAAAAAAAGGTGTTGATCTGAGAAAACTTCAGCCCATTT
>CM077114.1:14842928-14854037 GCA_039619505.1 Cimex hemipterus | reverse complement strand
AAACTTCAGCCCATTTTTATCAAGTGCAATCGTCGCATAAGAAAAAAGGTGTAGATAAAAAACATTCAGCCCACTTTCATCAAATGAGATCATCGCATAAGAAAAACAGGTGTAGATCTGAGAAAACATACAACCCACTTTTATCATGTGCGATCATACATAAAGTTTTTTTAATATTCATTTGTTTTTCGTTTGAAAAAGATTTCATTATTATTTTCAATGATAACATTCCACTGGCTATTTCATTTGTTTAAATTAGTACAAAATTCGTTTTGCCATTTGTATGTTCAATTTTTTGTTAATCTAAGAATACCTTTCTCTTATTAACTTATTTCCTATTTACAAATTCCGGGTCACTTTGTATCCGCTTCGTTTTTTTTTTTTTTTTCTTTTCAATGTAAAAATAATATTAATAATTAAACAGTTTTCTTTTTCAACAACAAAATTGTTAATCTTTCAATTAGTTAATCTTTATGCAAGATAAAAGTCAGTGTCACGAGCGGGATTCGAACACATGACCTCCAGCTAGATACGCCGCTGTTCTACCAGCTCAAGTGAAAGTAATTTTGTTTTTGTTTTGCAGTAAAGAATTTCTTTAAGAGAAATGGAAGCAAGATGTAGAAACCTCAAATATCGTTTATTTTATGCCAATCTTATACTTTTTCTAGATATTGCGGAAAAGTTGGATAGAAATTCTCGGGCTTTTTTCTGTCTCTTGGACAAATCAATCAATATTTTCAATTTTCATCATTTTCGTCATTCTTTTAAATAAAATTTTTAACTTTCAATTATTTAAGGTTTGTAGTTGAGAGACAAGTCAATGTTACGAGCGGGATTCGAACCCACGACCTTCGGCTTGATACGCCGCTGCTCTACCACTTGAGCTCTCGTGACGGTGAGGTAGTTGTAGTAGGTGATAGAGCAGCGGCGTATCTAGCCCAAAGTCGTGGGTTCGAATCTCTCTCGTGGCATTAACTCTTTTTCATCTCAACTAAATTAATTGTGATATATTTATTGCTCGAGCGGACCACGAAAATAGTGAATACAGATTAATTAATTAAAAGGTGATATTTGGCCAATGGGACTATGAAAGTTAATGGATTTAAAAAAAATGTTAATTTCAAATCAATAATATTTACTATCTAATTTTTATTATGGATGACATTCTGATCTCGTTTAATTTAGTTTGTATTACAATAATTACATAATTAATTAGGGCACTCTCAACACGACACACAATAATGACACATATACACGGAAAACAAACACTTTGCACCCTAAAGATGATCTCAATAAAGGTCGAAACTCAGGCACGATAAATAAAATGTTTTTATGAAACCTACATCACATAAACAACAAATTATAAAATCGACGTTGTAAATTTACAATTGATGTCTTCTTCATTGTTAGGCACGTAACCACGATCCATTAAATCACAACCGCGAATAATATATAACAGGTTGCTCTTCTGAAATATTCATAAACTCATGTTTGTACCGTTTAACAATTAGACAATAGAACGTAAAGTTAATTAATGAACAAGACAATATAGCGAGAAATTAATGATGCTTTTGTGAGGCCTACACGTGAAAATTATTCATGTCGATGCACTAAACAAAATTCCAGCAAACTACGAGAAAGACTAAACTAGCAGGTCTGTTCCACTGGATAATAGTCATTTTTTGACATGGATATGTCTTACGGCTGGGGGTCAGACCGAAAGTTTGACACGGAAATTGTTACCAAAATGTTACCGCAAGTGCGTGGGTGTGTTACCACGACCGTGCGTCGGTGCACTGTTTACGAAGGATACGCGAGAACGAACTGGTGGGCAGGTGTTTTTAAAGCCGCGACACGATTGATTCTTATGACGCGACGCGATTGACGGCTGTGACGCGACGCGATTGATTATTATGACGCGACGCAATTGATTCTTATCACGCGACGTGATTGACGCCTGTGACGCGACGCGATTGACGACAAAAAAAAATTGTATGAAGATAATATGTCGTGTAATTGGCAAAAAAATTAAGTCTTAATCTTTTCTTTTCTAATCTGAAGAAAAGGGGCGAAGGAACCGAAAATTAAGACTTTTGGTTACAATTTAAAAAAAATTTAATTAAACTTTTTACAAGAGGAATGGATGCTCTGCCATAATTCAATACAAGAAATAAACAACCAAACACATTTATTAATAAAACAAAAAACAGCTCACTGGCGTTGAAAAAAATTATTCTACGATATCTGGAATAACCCAAATTGCTGACGACAAAAAAAAAAAAAAAAAAAAAAGTCTGTCTCATTCTGACGCTACTCTACGAAAATGGTGCCACTTTATGAGAAAAACCGTAACATAAATGGTTAATTGTTTTATTTATATTTAGCTAAACTGCACATGATGCGACTACACCCGATATAATCAATTGGTAGTTACATTTTATGAGCTAATCCATGAAATAAGTGGGTAAATTTTAAGAGCAAAATCGTTAATAAGGTTTAGTTAAATTTTATGAGGAAATCTATGTAATAACTTAGTTGAATTCGTTCCATCAATAAATGGTATTCCGACGTTTCGATCAATTTTCTACCCAAGCATTAAATAAAAATAAATAAAAACGAACGAATTTTTTTATCTCGCGATTAACGCTTTTGGCGCGTGTGACGCGACGCGATTGACGCCTGGGACGCGACGTAATTGACGCTTATGACGCGACGCGGTTGTAATGAGCTTCCAAATAAAAACGATCCTCAATTTAATAAATAAGCGTTCCCTGATATGTGTTTAAATAGCCACCATAGTACATATCCATGTACAGATGTATCTGCATGCAGTGTCGATACTCGTTCCATTTAGTTTTTTACTAGTTTCTCCGAATATAATTATTGCAACTTGATAAAAAAAAAAAAAAAAAAAAAAAAAAGTGGTCATCTATCTACTTGCCGGTTGGCAACATTGCGAATTTCTGCTTTAACATTATGTCTTTCCATGATACGATTGGATTGAAACGCAGAAAATACGAGAAATAGTTTTATTAAAAATGAAGAATAAAATGAAGAATAACTTTTTTTTTATTTTGTTTTGTGTGTGGTGTTTGGTGACTATTAGTTAATGATTACTTGAGAATCGTGAGATGAGGTCTGGTGTGATGTAGGTTTCATAAAAACATCTTTATCGTGACAACGTTTCGACCTTTATTGAGATCATCTTCAGATTCTGGAATTTATAAAAATTGTTTAATTTATACAAATACAAGTGGGATGTGAAAAATGTAGGAAAATTAAAACCATGTTTATGCCTCAACGTTATGGCTTTTAAAACGACTAGACTTTTTTGAAAAACATTAAAAAATAAAAACTATGATTTTATCGTGTTAATATTTTTGTTATTCTATTGTATTGACTGTATTTAAAAGTAATTGTTTATATTACAATTAATTAAGGTTTAGAGTTGAGATAAAAAAGTCAGTGTTAGGAGGCGGGATTCGAACTTACGATCTTGGGCTAGAATCGCCGCTGCTCTACCACTTGAGCTCGATCCACTCGGACACTAACTTCCAATCTCAACCCTCCCCCTTTTGAGTTTTTCCTCCTTTTTGCCATTCTTCAACTTATTTATCTCAACTGAAATTAATTAAATGTAATGTAATTAATTGTTCAAGCGGACCACGAAATTAGTGAATTTGTTTTTGTTCTCGACCCACTCTATTTTACAGACGGAAACGACCAAATACCCAGTTGTCATAAAAGGTTGTCTGTATTTTTTAAACGAATATCAATTTTGGGCTGCTACCAAAAATCCCTTCTTAAGCTGTTACCACTTAAAAATACAAAAAAACAAAAGATAACAAAAGGTAACAAAAAACATGTTACTAATAAATAAAACCTTCTCCAAATTGATACTGTTTTAAAAAAATAAACACTACTTTTTATGAATTTTTTTTTTGTCTCATGAACAATAGTGTGGGGTCAAGATAAAAAATATCAAACCGGCACTCTCAACAAGACAAAAAATAATGGTACATCTACAGGGAAAGCAAACACTTTGATCCCTGATGATGGTCTCGCTAAAGATTGAAACGTTGACACCTTAAAGAGAAATGTTTTTCTAACACTCACACCAGACCGCATCTCACGATCTTCAAATAATCATTTTGTTCTATCAAACCGACAAGAATATTTCAGTTAATATAATTAGTACAGAAAAATGATTTTTTTAAAGCAATTCCGGTTTTTAGTTGAGATAAAAAAAGTCAGCGTCACGAGCGGGATTCGAACTGGGAATCCTCAAACAAGACTAAAGAGACAAGAGACAAACCGACGTTTTACATCGTGAAAAACTAATCTTTATAAGAGGTATTTGTTGCGAAAAAAAGTCAGTGACATGACGGGATTCGAACCCACGACCTTCGGCTGGATACGCCGCTACTCTACCACTTGAGCTATTGTGACTTCGATCCACTCGGACACTAACTTCCAATCTTCACCCCACTTTTCGAACTTTATTATTTTTATTTATTTTATTTCTTAATTTCATTTTATATTTCATCTCAACTAAAAACTTTAATTATTTGAAATAAATTAATTAGTCAAGAAGACCATAAAAATAAGTGAATTTTTTTTTCAAGTTTATTCTGTTTTATACTTTACTTTCTAATAGTACGAGAAGTCATGAAATATTCCGGGAGATTATAAGACCGCTCCGAGCGGTCTTAGATTATTTATTATGGTAATTTCCAAGCGTACTGCTCTTGATTTGAGACAAATCGTGATATATCGCGTCGGGGATTTGCTATATGGGTAATTAATCCGTGATTGATAACGGTAATCTTTCCTCCTATTGCATGAAAGGGGTATTCGATGAAAACGGCCGGCTCCGACTCTGGGAAAAGGCACGGAGGAGGTTTAATCCGGCCGAATGTGCAGCATGATCTACTCTCAGTGAAAACCACCGTTACAAGTGATTAATGGAACTTGGTTTGGCTTGAGTCCATGATCTTTGCCGAGCTGTATTCTTATACGCAACACGCAGTTTCTTCAATAGTCGCAAATCTTATGAATCGCAGCCACTACGTAAAAAATTCTTAAAATTAATTAATCTTTCTTAAAGTATTGGTTGCGATAAAAAAAAACAGTGTCACGACCAGGATGCGAACTCACGACGTTCGCCTAAATACTCTGCTGCTGGACCACTTGAGTAATTTTGATCCACTCGGACGCTAACTGCCCATATCAACCCACCCTTTCTAATTTTTAAAAATGACGAAAAAAAAGGATAAATTTTGGTTAGATGGAACGTTGGTATCATTCATCATTCATTGACTACCATTATGGTCAACCATAAACGTGACTGAGAACCAGTTTATGCAAGACAAGTGTCACAAATCAAAAGGATGTTGGTTTTTAGGGGCAGTACAGCTGTATTTTCTAAAGTTTTCTGTAAGCCTTGAAGATTCTGTAACTTTCTTCGCGGTGTGCGATATAATTTTGGAGTTGAAGTATTTTTGAAAAAAAAAATTCTAGCACCTTTAAAACGTATTGTTCAGAAAATTTGAAAATCTTTCTATAATTTTTATTTTTTACTTTTTTTTACCTGCCGCTGATTTTGTGCCTTATCCTGGACACTTCATGGATAAACGACTGACTTGGTATTCTCACACAATACGAGACAAGAGACAAACCGAAGTTTTACATTGTTAAAAAAATAATCTTTATAAGAATTCTTGGTTGAGAAAAAAAGTCATTGTCACGAGCGGGATTCGAACCCACGATCTTCGGACAGCTACGCCGCTGCTCTACCACTTGAGTTTTCGTCACTTTGATCAACCTACAGTAACTTCTCATTTCAACCCAATCTTTTGAATTTTCCCTCCTTTTTGCCATTTTTCAAATGTCGTGTAATCTATTTGATTCTTGGCGACAAATGAAGTGACCATGGAAAGTTTTGGGGAAGATATACTACATTTTATTTATTAAATTCACTACGTTTCGTGGTCCGCTTGAGCAACGAATATTTTACAATTAATTAAGGTTATTATCGATAGTACTGGGTTAATAGGGGCTAACTTGGTTTCGATAAAACATTGTAAAATTCAAGATTTTAGCGGAAACATACCGCCCACCGAAAGGTTCTATTCTTGGATATCGATGAGGAGTCTGTAATACACTGGCAACGGTTAAATGTCCTGATGATACGTACTGGGTGGATTATGAGTCAACTCAGTCCTCGCATAAAAAATTACCAGTTTTGCGCAAACATACCGCCCACCAATCTTTTTCAGATATGATCAGAAGCTGGTAGTAAAATGTCCTTCGGTTAAGAAATATCCTGGTAATATAGATGGCTAAGGTCCACCTCAGTGCTGGTGACTATTAGCTTCGTTGAAACATTTTAAATTGTGCGAATTTGACCTTTTATACCCTTGTTGCCTAAAATCAAATAGATTCAGTGTCCGAGTGGATTGAGGTCATGATGGCTGAAGTGGTAGAGCAGCGGTGCATCAAGCCGAAGATCTTGGGTTCGAATCCCGCTCGTACCATTGACTTTTTATCTCGACTAAAAACCTTAATTAATTGGTCAAGCGTATAAAAAATATGAAAAAATTAAAATAAAATGTCGTAGTTGGATCAGGACAGTTGTTTCAGGCCTTGTGAGAAGAAATCAAAATAACAACAGCAATTAAATAAAAATAAACACCTTTTAAAAAAAATAAAAATGAACAACATAGAATAAATTTCCTTTTTTTTAATTAAAATAAAATAATACAAAATTTCTATATTTAAAAATGAACAATACTGATTAAAGCCTTTTATTTAAAAAAATTAAGAAAACAAAAAACATTGTGCCGGCAATAATAAAGAAAATCAATTGGCAAAAATGAACAAATGAAAATAAAATGTTGCGACGATTTTGCCAAATTTGGAAGCGGGTTTCGCCCCTGTTCATTTGTTGCGGATCGTCTCGTCCCGAGAAAGGACTTGGAGGACAATATGGGGCCGAAGACTGCTTGGACGAGGAAAGGGGATGCAACGGAAACAAACTCCTCAGCCGAGGTGATGAGGCGTTCTTGGGGATAGATAGATGCCAATCAGAGGTCAACTAGACAAGTAGTTTTATTATATATATATTACGCAGGGCGGGCGACAAGGACCCGAGGGGTTAAAAGCCTGGGTTGGCCCGCACCCCATCCCTAAAAGGTCCGGGACCTGGTCGGCTCACGGGTCCTGCATAAAAGTATTGGACTTATTAACAAACCCCAGGATTGTGGACCATTTTATCCTGGGGAGTGTTTTCGTTATGTCCTCTCCTTCGAAAGTGTCGAATCTTTCCCTGGCATACCTATCGCATTCAGGTAGGTAGTGTCGAGCCGTTTCTTCTTTTGTCTCGCAGAAGCGGCAGAAGGGGTCTGGTAGGGTGCCCATTATGAAGAGGTGTCTTCTCAGGGGGCAATGGCCCGTTAGGATACCTATCAGCCTCCTAATTCTCCTCCTAGAGTTGGAGAGTAACCATTCGCTTCCTTAGGTTTGATTTCCTTCAGAAACTCCTTCGATTGCCTGCATCCGGGGGACGTATTCCATTCTTTGAGGAATTGTTTCATTTCCCAGCAACTTATACTCTCTTTTGCTGTGCTTAAAGAGTGGGGTAATACTGGTTGTGGCCCGACAAACGCAGTATTTGATCCTTCCTTGGCCAAGCTGTCCGCCTCTTCATTGCCGTAGTGTCCCTTATGAGCTGGTATCCATATAAGGGTTACCCAATTCTCATACCTGGTAATGATCCTATTAATGAGTTCAACCGTTTCCTCCACCAGTCTAGATGTTGATAATTCTTTTTGTAATGATTTTAGACTGGCCTGACTGTCAGAAATTTTTTTTATATCTTTTCCCCTTATTCTGTTAGCCATAAGTGTTCTGCAGCAGACATTAATGGCCCAGACCTCTGCCTGAAAGACAGAGGTGTTGTTGCCAAGAGGTGAGGAGATGCTGATCCCTAATTTGGGTATGTGTATTCCAGCACCACTTCCCTTATCCTTAATGAGTGAGCCATCAGTGAAGCAGTCAAGGCTGCGATGGTCATCTGCAGGCTTACAGTTACCGTCACAGGGAGTAACTACCTGAAAATACTTTTTCCCCAAAGGTGTTTTCACCTTGGACGAGAAGAGGGGATGCAACGGAAACAAACTCCTCAGACGAGGTGATGAGGCGTTCTTGGGGATAGATAGATGCCAATCAGAGGTCAACTAGACAAGTAGTTTTATTAAGCAGTCAGGATTTTTTTTTCGGCCATCTTGGGACCAGGAGTTGGGACCCGGACAAATCCATCCCTATACAAGGTGCCGTGCCAATTTACCTCTTTGCTGTTCCCAAAAAAGCCAGTCGTATACGACTTAATTTTTTTAAATGTTTTAGAAGATAATAATTGGTTTTTAAGTAAATAGAAATTTTTTATTTAAGTGTGCATTTATGCCTTTTTTGTTATCACTCCAAGTTTGTTGTATTATTTTTTTTAAAGTTTTATTATACTTTATCTTGTATTTACTTTGGTTTTAATTAATCACCTTTTTTACTCGCCTGCATAGTTAGGCCATATGTGCAGGCAGTTTGATTGATTGATTGGAAGTTTTCAGGGTGTGTATACTGCGCCCTTCAAGAGCTATTGTATCCCCCGTTCTCTGCTTAAAGCACATCGGTGAGTCCTAGTTCGTCAAGGAATTTGATTAGTAGGCCCGGTTTTATTGGTTGAAGCTCTTCTATGGTCACATTGTACATCCCAAAGCACTTCCTCCCGCGGGCTAATGTTGCTCCGCAGTTTGTTAATAGATGTGTTGGTGTTTCTTCCGCTTCTTTGCAGAATCTGCATGTGCCATCTTGGTTTACTCCGATTTTCTTTAAATGTCCATTTAGTGTGCAGTGTCCTGTTAGGAATCCTGTTAGGATTCGCAGTCTATTCCTGCTTCCTTTGATGCATTCCGTGATTTCTTTCTTTCCAAAATTGGTTAGAAAATTCTTGGATTGTTTATGTCCAATAAGTGAAGTCCAAGTGCAGGCAGTTTAGTAGTCCCTTATTTTTTCCCTTAACTTAACTTTTTTTACATAGTTTAAATTGAAAACTGACCTTCACAATGTTCCCTGGACAAGTGGTTAGCCTGCACCTCCATGCAAGTCCATATGAAGCCGGTTCTACCAGAAAGATCACTTCCTTAAAAAAGGCCGCTGAATCCAGGAAACGTCCAATTGTCGTCCCCCGGGGGGGGGGACGACCACACAAGCCACCTCTCACGTCGCCACGCGTTCCTCGTCTGGCGGATCCGCCGCGCGTCAATTCTGGTGTACTCCCGTTCCAATTTGAAAGTGGTTATAAACAAACCACGAAACTAGTGAATTCTTAATCAATCTTAAAAATATTAAATCCCCTGATACTGTATATAGAAAACTGTAGAGGTTCAAAATTTTTCCTTTTTAGCGTATTTTTCCCTAGAAATTCTGTTTTTTAATACAATCTATCGAAAAATTAAAAACAATAAATATCTATAGTACATGTTATTGGTATCCGAGAGTCAAAGGGTAAATTCCAACGTTCAAAATAAACCTAGATTTCTACCGCATCCGAGGTGTGTTAACGGCCAATAAATGTTTCCTACGTCCATTTGTACGGCGAACACGTTTTTACAAAGTGCGGACAATCGATAAATTCAGTCGGTTTGATTTAGTAATGTCGCGGTGTTTATGCGAGGAAATGAAACATTAGTGATTAAACCGCTTTTAAAATCTGGCTTAATTTAAAATACTAATTATCTTCTCATTTACCATCACACTGCCATTGCTAAACTTATCGAATCTCTTGTCTTAATCATTGTCCTTTTTTTTAATAAATTGTTGAAGCTGATGTGCTTCCCAGGTACCTCTTCTTTTAAGTCCCAAAATAAAAAACTTTGTATTCGTCCTTTATCTATTTTTAATAAATGACAAATTAAGTATTTCAGTTTAGAAACTAGGTTAATAATTAGTGTGTAGAGATTAGTGACCGCTAATCGATGAATATTCAGATAACGTGAGATGTGATCTGATGTGATGTAGGTTTCAGAAAAACGTTTTCTTTATCGTGCCAACGTTTCGACCTTTATTGAGATCATCTTCAGCGCCTTGTGTTGTTTGCATTCCAACAAAAATGTTCTCTGATTGATGGCCGATGCGACTTTTTTCTCATTGTTTGCGATGTCCTTCAGACCAATTTTAGCTGATTGTCCGTATGCAGTTGAAATTTGTTCATAGAATCCCCATATTCTTTGTTCTTCTCGTGTAGAAATGTGTAGAGATTAGAGTGACCATTAGCCGATAATTATTCGGATAACTTGAGATGCGATTTGGTGTGATGTAGGTTTAAAAAATCATTTTCTTTATCGTGACAACGTTTCGACCTTTATTAAGATCATCTTCAGGGGCTGGGATTTACAAACGTTGTTTAAATTTAACAAATACATGCAGGATGTGAAAAATAAATTTATATTTGTTTATTCTATACCTTTCCTTTCACCTCAAATTATCCGACCCCTCATACAAAAGTTTATTTTTCTATCCTTCAAAATCCAACGTATATAAACATACAACACATATGACACATTGCTTGCTCAGAAAACGCTTTGAGTGAGTAGGAATATTTTGATTGAATATAAAAAATATATTTTTATGCATTGAATTAATTCACTTTTTTCCACATCACACATGTATTTGCTAAATTTAATATTTGTAAATACCAAACCCTGAAGATGATCTCAAGAAAGATCGAAACGTTACGATAATGAAAATATTTTTTTGAAACCTGCCAGACCGCATCTTACGATATCTGGATAATTAATTAATAATTAATGTATAATGCTAGTAATATACAATTATGTTTGTTAATAAAAGTATTCCCAGGACTAACCATAGTATCAATATGTTTGAATTTTGTTGTTGAATTATTAAATAGTTAAATCTTTAATTATTTCCCACGTATAAAAGCAAAAAAACCTTTATTTTTCACAACCCAGATGGTAATTATTGTTAATTATTTACATTAAATAAAAACGTTACCATTCTGCAGAATGAAAAGCATAATCGTAAGTACCACAC
>CM077114.1:14803377-14825021 GCA_039619505.1 Cimex hemipterus | reverse complement strand
GATTTGCTTGTATTGTATATTGAAAATAGAAATGGACCAAGTATTCCCCCCTGAGGAACACCCTACCCGATAACACGTATTTAAAGTGAGAATCCAGCTCCCCGGCGGCAGTATGCTATCTCATACTGAGATCTTATCTGACGGACCAATTTTGGCAATAAACTTACTCTGGGGAAAATTATTTTTTTAAATGTGCACCCTTCGAATTTGCCACCCGGTTTTGCTTTGGAAACTGAAGAACAACCTCTCTCACAGGAATATCTTTTAGCGTATATTGAAAATAGAAAGTGCCAAGTATTATTCCCTGAGGAACACCCGCTATAATCCGTATACAAAGTGAGAATTCAGTTCCCTGACGGTAATATGATATATCATACTGACGGATCAATGTTGCCCAGTCCGAACTATGTACGCAATAGAGCAGGTCCCTCAAGGAAGCACACTTGGGTGAGTCAATATACACTGTACATATTCCAACAACCGACACATCCCGTTTGTATATGAACTCATCAAAACCCGCCATAAAAAATTTCATAAATCATAGAACCCACACAATAACCCAGTATGTTAGTTATCACATCCATCCCTAACTGAAAAATTCTGTAAGACGACAGTAGCGAATGGGGCCTTGAGAGCTTCCCATTGGGTGAAGATTGAAAAGATTTTGTTGGGAAAGAGTGTTGCCTTGGATAACTCCTCCTACAAGAGACCCAAATGCCCAATTCAACATATACGAACATGCTTACTTATGTAGAATATAGCTGTAAATATTTAAAAAATAGAATTAAAAAATATTCAGAATCAATTAAACTAATCTTCTAATTATCGAGCTAGATTCAATTGGCTCAAACCTATCGCAAGGAAAAATACATTCTGAAACATATTGTTTTATATATTACTGAACTATAAAGCGTAGATGCGCCGGATCAGTAAAGAAGCACATATTTTAATAAAAGTTCTTGATTAAGGATTAGCTGGCATTCGGATTTTCGTTTAAGGCAAAGCCCGTGTATGTGGTGGGCAGGTAAACAAAGGTTATGTCGCACCTAGTTGAAGAGTGCAATTCGTTGGTTCTTTACGGAGAGCGTGCAACCATCCGTTATGAAAAAGGTGCTTGAACAAGGTACCGAGTATTTGCCTCCCTTGTTCTGAATCTGGAAGGAATATTTGATGCATATAATACTGATTATTATGTATCCCTAGGATGTGCATAGAATGAATATGTAATGTGAGAGGACCGATGGCAGAATATTGAATATCCCATCGACCCTCAATTAAGTTATTGGGTTGTCCGGAAAATAATGCAGGATTTTGGTATTAAACAAAAAAAAAGAAACTAGTTACATTAAAGCAATGTTCTTTAATCAAAATAATTTCCCATACTCTCAATACATTTCTCCCAACGTGTTGGTAACTTATTAATTCCGTCTGAGTAGAATTCAGAATTTTTAGAATTGATAAAGTCAATAAATGCATTTTCCAGTTCCGTTTGATTTTTGAATATTATGTGTTGTAAGTAGTGGTCCAGGTGTCTAAAAAAATGGTAGTCAGTAGGCGAGAGGTCCGGAGAGTAGGGTGGGTGAGGCAAAGTTTCATAGCCAAGCTCCAATAATTTTTGTGACGTTACACGTGACACATGTGGTCGAGCGTTGTCATGCAACAAAATGGGCCCTTTCCGATTGACCAAAGAGGGCTTCATTACTGCCAATTTCTGATGCATGGTATTAATTTGGTTACAGTATGATTCAGCATTGATGGTTTCACCAGGATTTAAGAAGCTGTAGTGTATTAAACCAAATGAAGCCCACCATACCGTAACCATTACCTTTTTTTGATGAGTTGGGGGCCAACTCAATCGCCTTGAGGTGGTCAGCGACGGTCGTTGTACTGACTTTGAGTTGCTCTGCAAGTTCTCGAACAGTTGTTTTGGGGTTTTCTTCCACCACTGATCGCAGAACATCATCATTAAGAGAGGAAGGCCTTCCACGACCTTCTTCATCTTCAAGGCTGAAATCTCCCTCCCGAAATTTTTTAAACCACCTTTGCACAGTGCACTCATTAACACAACCCTCGCCCCAGACTTGGTTAATGTTTCTAGCCGTTTGGGCTCCGCTTCGGCCGAGTTTAAACTCGTAAAAGAAAATCGTACGAAATTCTCGCTTTGACATTATAAGGATGACTGAATTATTTCCAAGTAGCGGAATGCTACAGAGGTAAACAAACAATATCATTAGGAAGAGGATTAATAAGTGTTGACATTCAGACAAATGAGTAATCCTGTAAACGTAAACAGAATATTTTATATAGATTTTTTTTTAATGAAAACTTAAAATCCTGCATTATTTTCCGGACAACCCAATAGTTATAAGTGTAAAGAGTACTGGAGGAATAGCAAATACTCCAATCTCAAGTAAATGATGTGTAAATAAATAAGAATGTATTTATGCATAATGTCAATTATTATTTGGAGATCCTGACATGCTGTGCAGTGTGAAGAAAGTTTAGAAAAAAATTCTCTTTATCGTGCCAACGTTCCGACCTTTATTGAGATCATCTTCAGGGCATCGTTTAAATTATACAAATGTAGGATTTGAAAAAAAAAGTGAATCTATACAATGGTAGATATTTTAGACTCAATCAAATTATTTGTACTCACTCAGTGGGTTTTTTTTTGGGGGGGGGGGGTGGAGAAGGATGTAGGGATAGAGAAACATTGTTCTGTGAGGAGTCGGATTTTGGATTCTTTCAGGTGGAAGGAGAGAAAAGAATAAATAAATACGTTTTTCACATCCCACCTGTATTCGCATAAATTAAACAATGTATATAAATTCCCGGCCCTGAAGATGATCTCAAAAAAGTTCGGAACGTTGGCACGATAAAGACGTTTTTTCTGAATCCTACGTCACACCGGACCGAATCTCACGATCTCCGAATAATGTTCAACTAACGTTCACTAAATACCACACATGTTAATTGTTAATTTTATGTGTTAGGGGCTGAAACGACCCTGCTGTCGAAAGCCCCTGGAGCCTAATCTGACTATACGCATAAGCCGGAGGTATGACACGGTACTGTTAACACCTGGCTTGGGTGATCTCGAAGCCTACCGTATGTGGGAACGCGCATGCGTAAATTTGAGTTTATATAAATCAGTAAGCAATAAGATGAAATTTATGTAAACATAAATTCAATTCAAAATTCATACATTGCTTTTATATATATATATTTTTTTTAGGTAATAATTAAATTTTCGGTGTTTCGTTATTTTATTATTTGTGTTACATTATATATTCAACAAATACGCTATAATATGGAATTTAATTTATTAACAGACTTTCAATTAATTAAAAATTTTTAGTGGAGATAAAAAGTTTTTGTATAATTATGCAAGATAAGCTGAGAAATTAATTAAAAAATTAGTATTACTTTGATTAGGTTTCGTGGTTCGATTGACCAATAAATTTTAATTAATTAAGTTTTTAAGTAAGGTATCGGTTGAGATGAAAAAAAATTAATGTCATGAGCGGGATTCGAACCCACGACTTTGGGCTTGATACGCCGCTGCTCTACCACTTGACCTATCGGACACTAGCTTCCCACCTCAACCCCCACCTTTTGAATACTCCCTCCTTTTTTGCCATTTTTCAAGGTCGTGGGTTTGAAACTCGCTCGTGACACTGACTTTTTATCTCAACTA
The DNA here is from genome assembly GCA_039619505.1 of Cimex hemipterus. NCBI lineage: Eukaryota > Metazoa > Arthropoda > Insecta > Hemiptera > Cimicidae > Cimex > Cimex hemipterus. The sequence continues at coordinate 14,821,324 of CM077114.1, read as the reverse complement.
AAATACCTCAATTAATTGGTCAAGCGGACCAGGACAATTGGGGAATTAACAGAACGTTTTCAACCTACTCTTCAGGGTTAATAAAATTTGCCTAACTAGTGGACTTCCAAACAGTGTATTTTATATTGTCGGTTTTACAATTGTAGACGATTTAATACAGTTAGAAATACAATTTAACTTTCAAGCAACAAAATACAAAAAATTCCACAAGGTTACAATACGTAAAGCTTAAAAATGATACTTTTTTATATTAAAATCCGGCAAGTTAAGGATTTTTTAAATTAATCTTTCTGACCGATTTTCAGAGATCCAGCATGGCAATTCCCCTAGACCTCCCTCAGCCGATGCACATGAGCATGTAACCGGACATTTCACAAAGATGTAAATATTTCAAACACGACAGGAGGACCAATCGTCATTGTGGGACAACACGGAGCCCGTTCCGCACTGAAAAACCAAAAGGTTTGTCGAAAAGAATAAAACAAGAAAAACAAGTGTTGTACATACAAGGATTTCTGTTTTGTATTAAAAAAAAAGTATTTGTGATGTAGAACAATCGCTTATACTGCAAACGTCAATTTAAAAAACCTTAAGTGTTTTCACTGAACTCGTATTTGTGAAAAGGTTGATAAAATGTTCGATCAGGTGAATCTACGCAGTTGTAGTGGTTTTTTTTGATATTATGGCGAGCCTAAAATTGGCCGAAGACAATTTCAGATTAATTTTTTTCGAATTTTTAAAACGCCGTGGATTTTACTGCCATTAAATAAAATTGTTATATCGCTGTTTGATCAATAATTGATTATAAAATTTCTACGTTGTTTTTGACTGATTCGGGGACGTTTTCGGTTTTCGTTGGACGTTCGCGTAAATTAAAAGAGGTTTAAGTTTTCCGTTGTCAATATGATAAATCAATTCGAATATAACTGACTATCAACATAAATCTACGGGAAATATGTTTCGATTTGTTATACTTTCGAAAAAATTGGATAATCGAAAATACATTTTTCCTGGGCAAAATCCCCTTATCCAAGACAAACACTATTTCCTCGTGTATTTCTGACCCAAAATCACTTAGAAATTTGAAAAATTATAATGATCATAGTTTTATTAATAGTTTTAAATTATTAAAAAATAAATTCATTGTATTAGTAAAAAATGCCATAAAACAAAAAAAAATTATCAATCATTGCAACAATTGTTTACAAAATTAACTTTACAAAAAGTCACTTACTTTGTAAGACAGAAGTTAAGATTTTGTGTCATCAGTGGACTTATTGACCTAATTAATGCTATAGAGTAATTACGCTATATTTTGTTTTATTGTAAAATAAAAAAATTGACTCTAATGAGTTAAGCGGTTTAACAAGAAACTCCAGGGCGGGAAGAAAGGGATGTCCAATTTTTTTATCATGTTCTCGTAGATAGAAATGATAAATGATGGAGTGAAAGTGGTGTTCAATACTTTTTAAAAGGATAGTTCCTACTCACAGTAAGTTGTTTTGCAACGATCCTGATTTCGAGCCTTTTATGTCATCATCAGGCTGAAGGACTTCTACAACCTGATGATGAGCTAAAAAGCTCGAAATCAGGATCGTTGTAAAACAACTCACTGTGAGTAGGAACTATCATTTTAGAAAGTATTGTTTTTGTAGATACCAGGGCCAGTAATAAGAAAATGGTTTTCTGCCTTTGTGTTGTATTTCACGATTGACCCGTCAGTCGATTTTCTTCTTCCTGATAAGAAAATATTCGACAAGTTGGTTTAAAATTAGGTTAGTTAAATAATTAATAAAAATGGGGAAAAGGCAAAAAAAAGTTTTTTGAAAAAATCATTTTCAATTTGTTTTAAGCACCGCTTTAATACCGTCAAATTGAAATTTGTGGGCTCACTAACCCCCACATAACTCATTTAGGTTGTACCCAAATATAACAGTCTTTACAACCTGAACAACTCATTTTTCAGCCGTGTTGAACAAGGTTTAAATTTTTTCGTAATTGTGAGAGAAAAAAAAAGATTAAATTTACAAAAATGGTTTTCTTTATAACACTGCTCTTCCATGTTTACTGATGCCAGATTTAAACCGTTAAGTTCGGTCTAAAGCATTACAAAATATGACTAAAGTGTCCTGTGACGGAACCGTTTCAAAGTTTTCCTGATTTTTGTGATTTTCTGGAAAAGGAAAATCGAAGTCATTTCAAGGAAAGAAAACTTTCCAAAAAATTTGTATCAATACGTTTTACGGGTGTAGAGAACGGATATCAAAATTGTTTTTTAATTGAGAAAAATATTTTAATTTTTTTGCCTAAATAAATAGTTAATAACGTCAAAACTGCATTTGGCTGTTAGCGTAAAATATCCTTATAAACGCGTCGAATACTTAAGTAAATAATTTTAGACCAAAAAACAGTTGAAAAAGATTAAAAAATTCAAAATATTTGTTAATAAAAAACAAAAACTGATCTGCACGAATTAATATATATAATTACAAACAAAATTTGAGAACAATATTTTAATTTTTACTGAAATTTCCGAAAATATATTTTTTTAAATTTTAAACAAAAGTTTTTAATTTTTTATTTTAAGCAAACGTTTCTTTTAAGTACAATCCTTCGTTTGTCCATTAACTTAAATGCAGGATTTCGTGCTCATTGAGTTATTTTAGCCTATTTTACACCAGAATTTATCGCTTCAGTTTCGCGTTACATCTTATGTTTTATATTCAATTAATTAATCTTTAAGTAGGGTATTGGTTTTGATACAAAAAGATTAATTAATTGGAAAGAACATATTTGGTAAATCGGGCTACGAAATCCAGTCGAATTATGTCTTTTTATTATTTAAAAGAAATTCGAATGTTCTTAAATTTTAATATATGACCAATAATCAAATCAAATATTGTTATATTTGATTGGGATGTAAAATTTTATAAAAGGAAAGGAAATATGTTTTTAATGGCCAGAAGTACGGCGTGGCGTAGCTACACTACCGCAAGACAAAAGGGTAATGCATGCTTAGAATCGGCCAGTGCCTTAAAACTAAGTCCCTTACTTCCATTGACAATTCAATGGAAAATTAAACATTTTTTTTTTTTTTTTTTTTTTTTTTTTGTGGCTAAGTTTATTTTATTTTTAGAAACAAATACAATTGTATGCACAGTGACCCCAGGAGATTAAAATACCTTTATTCACCACGCAATTTATTGGCAACTTTATTTTCATTGATTGTCATATATATGTATACACTGCTGGGGAAAAGTTTAAAAAAACCCTGCGACTAAACATTTTCAAAAACTGAAACAGATAAGATTATTATTTTGATTGAAAACAACAAACCGAATCAATTCTTTTTTTCAAAATCCAGCCCCCAATCCTAGTTTGTCACTCTGGTCTAGTAAAAATCTATCTTACTTGTAAATCCGAGATCAACGGATTAAAAATATAATCCGGATTTTTTGATCAATCGAAACCGACATAAGTCTATATCTCACATAAACATTGAAATTTTTTTTACAATACCTAAAAATATAATTAATCTACAGCACTGCCATCATACGGGAATTTGTCTACAATTCCCCAGGAAAAATGTATTTGGAAGCTAATAAATAACAGTAGGGTAAATAAAATTGTAAACCCCCGAGGAGAGCCTGGTTTTATTGCTTAGAATTAATACCTATGCAAATATGTCGATAAATATTTTTAAAAAAAGTTTTTTAAATATTGTGTAAATCATGACCATTTCACTATATTATGTGTTAAAACAAATTAAAAAAAAATTACCTATTACTTGCTTGTTATTTGAAAATTATTATACTTTCTTTTTGACTTATTTTATAAATAGTTTTCGCCTAATTTTATATGCAGTACTTAGAGTACTTCAGTACTTAATTATAGCATAAATTGATTTATTTATTTAATGGTATGAATAAATACGAAAAATCATACACTTTTGTTAATAATTATTCAGAAATGTTGAGATGCTGTCTGGTGTGATGCAGGTTTCAGAAAAACGTTTTCTTTATCGTGCCAACGTTTAGAACTTTATTGAGATCATCTTCAGTGCTCGAAGTGTTTGTTATCCGCGTAAGCGTGCCATTTTTGCGTGTGGTGTTGAGAGTGCCACGCCAGAGTTCTGAAGAAGATCTCAAAATTTGAAACGTTGGCACGATAAAGAAAATGTTTTTTCTGAAACCTGCATCACACCAGACCGCACGACATCTGAATAATTATCGACTAACGGTCACTAATCACCGCACACTTCTATCAATGTCGGTTGGTTTTATTTATAATGAAATAATTTAACTATAGTCGTCATTTCGTGTTTAATATAAAAAGTCGCATTAATATTAAACAGAATTAAACTGATTCAACTATTACCAAATTAGAATTAGAAAATTTTCCCAGGCATAATATAGTTTTCAAATAACGGGCTTTCCTCGGGAAATCTTTTTATTTCTTTAATCATTTGAGCGGTATTACGAGAATAGGTAAAGCGTTGCTATCTAAACTTGGTGTAAATAGACAAAATTTATCGGCCGACCCTTGAAGGGTCAAATTTTGTGGGGGTTTTGTAAGGTGAAAATTTATAATTGTCAAGAATTCACTTCGAAATGCGTGTTTTCAACAAAAAAAAATTGTCGCGGCTTTTAAAAAGCCAAAAGAAAAATGTATACTAAAAAATTTTTTAGACGAAAATTATTTAAAATTTAGGTGATAATTGTTAGCGAGCATCTAGTGGGATATTTTTAATAATCGACGAGAAGGTAAATGTTACCTGATTTTTAATGTAAAAATGTGAGAATTTTTTAAAAATTTTGTTAGAAAACCTAGGGAAAAATTGTTTTGTTTGGAAATTGTTGTTTTTTTATATTCCAAACGTTATAAATGTGTTCTTTTATTTGTTATAAAAAATCATATTTACAATTGTTATTATGCAAATGCAAAGGAATGGATATTATAATAAAGAATGTATGTCAAAATAAACAGTACGAAATTTCGTCTAATTATTTTCTATCCTTGGCAGCTAGAAATAAATTATTTTTAATTATTCAGATATCGTGAGATGCGGTCTGGTGTGATGTAGGTTTCAGAAACACATTTTCTTTATCGCGCCAAGCGTTTCGAGCTTGTATTGAGATCATCTTCAGGGCTCAAAGAGTTTCTCTTCTGGGTAAAACACTTTGAACCCTGAGGATGATCTGAATAAAAGCTCGAAACGTTGGCACGATAAAGAAAATGCGTTTCTGAAACCTACATCACACCAGACCGCATCTTATATCAGAATAATTATCGATTAAAAGTCACCAATCACTTCCATTTATTTTTAATGGTAACGTTTTTCAGTTTATTCAAAAAACAAATTTCAGTTTTAATAAGGTTTCACCAGGTTAACTGTTTTTTTTTTTTTGTTTGTTTTTGAAATTATTAAAAAGATTATGACTTTTATTTTGTGAATATTTCACTACGGGACGAGCATAAGGAGGTTTAATATTTTTTCGCAAACAAAATAAATTTTGAAATGTTAAGTTTGAATTATATAAAGAGTACTTTTTATGTTTAAAAATGGATTTTTTTAATGATAATTTAATTGTAGGAACGGTATATTTGAATCCTAATTTATTGGAAAAATGTACAACAACTACGCTTTGCTGTATTTACGAAAAATATTTGATCCGCTGAGAGGGATCGATAGACTAGCCGCGACGATACCGTCGTTAAATGAAAAATGAATGAAGTCTGGAACGAAAAAACTCACGTCGTTTAAAGTTAAAAAAGACACCGCAGGGCTGCAGAGGCCAGTTTAGAACGGAAAAGGTAAAACTGCCAGGTTGAATATAGGTCACACGGAATCAAGCTTGGACTCCTTTTAACGGAAGACCACGCCGGTAAGTAAATTGTCTCTTTAGGGCATATAATGTTTTCAATAGATTTAGTAAAAATAAGATGGGTATGTAGGTTCAAATTACATCATTTTACAAAAACTGAGATGTTTTCAATAGACAGAAGTACGGCGAAGCCTGGCTACAGTGAGGTAAGACAAATGTGTATTGCAAGTTTAGCATAACTCATTGACTTTACATTCTTGATTTTTCTGCAACTGCAATGAAAAATATCCGGAGAAAAAAATTTTTTCAGAGCTGATTCAAAATATAGATGACGATGATAAAATGATACGATAGTAAAATTGGTATAGGTCGACATCGCAAATAATCAATGTTATTTATAAAAAACGATGTATTTATTAGCGAGAATAATTCTCACAATTACACAGAAGACAAACACTTTGAGTGAGTAGAAATACGTTGATAGAATATAAAATATAATTTTTGCATTGTATAAATTCCATATTCTATATGTATTTTCTAAATGTAAATTATGTTTGTAAATCCCAGGCCCTGAAGATGATCTCAATAAAAGATCGAAACGTTGGCACGATAAAGAAAATGTTTTTCTGATACCTACATCACACCAGACCGCATCTCACGGTATTTGAATAATTAGCGAGAATATCGATCCTCGAATATAGATTGCTGTCTGTTTGGAGTTGAATAAAACTGATAAAATATTAACAAATACTCAATTAGTTATGCAACATTTTTTTCGAAATGAAAAATTTATGTCACCGGCGGGATTCTAACCCAGGACTTTCGGCAAAACACCCCCTCCGCAGTACCGCTTGAGCTTCCGTCAGTTTGATCGCCTATGTCATAACATAGTCGGCTCCCCGGTTTATTCCAACTGTTAACAAATCCTGGCTTCTAGCTTGTAATACTAACTAGTCGTTTAAGTAAGGTCTGGGTTGAGATAAAAAATTCAGTGTCACGGGATGCAAAAAAGGAGGAAAAATTGGTTTGGTTGGGACGGGAAGTTGGTGTCTGAATGGATCGAAGTTAAGTGGTAGAGCAGCGGCGTATTATGCTGAAAGTCGGGGGTTCAAATCCCGCTCGTGACACTGAATTTTTTATCTCAATCAAGACCTTAGAAAGAATAATTGATTAATTGAAAGCTGTAACTTGGTCGTTGGACTATGAAATCGGATATCGTTAAAATTTCGGTGATTTTTTTTAGCTAAAAAAATAGAAATTTCTTTTTATTTATTTATTTCCTTTATTCCCTCCCCAACTTACAACCTTTCGAGATGGGGAGTTATCCGAGTGGATCGAAATCACGATAACGCAAGTGGTAGAACAGCAACGCATTGAACCGAAGGTCGTCGGTTCTAATCCCGCTCGTGACACGGACTTTTTTTATCTCAACTCAAAACATTAATTAATTAATATAAAAAATAAATTTTAATAACAGTCTATAGAATTGAACAACAAAAATATTTTCACAATAAAATCATAGCTTTTTATTTTTTATGCTTTTCTTAAAAAAATTTAGCCATTTTGAGGCAAAAACATAGTTTTATTTTGTTTACATTTTTCACATCCCACTTGTATTTGTATAAATTAATGTTTATAAATTCCAGACCCTGAAGATGATCTCAATAAAGGTCGAAACGTTGGTACGATAGAGTAATTTTTCTGAAACGTGCATCACACCAGACCTCATCTCACGATTACCAAATAACAAGATTAAGTAATTGAAAGAAGTAATTTCGTACATAGATTACTAAACATAATGGATTTAGTCAATAAAATATTTGATCCACTAGGAAAGGTGCTATCTCCTATAAATAGGAAAAGTTAAAAGGAGGAGTTCAGATGGGAAGTTGATGTCCGAGTGGATAGAGGTCACGATAGCTCAAGTGGTAGAGCAGCGGCGTACCTAGCCGAAGATCATGGGTTCGAATCCCGCTCGTGACAATGATTTTTTTTATCTCAACCAATACATTACCTAAAAACTTAATTAATTGAAAAGAATTTATTTGGTCAATTGGACCACGAAACTTAATCAAAGTAATACTAACTTTTTAATTAATTTATCAGCATATCTTGCTTAATTATACAAATACTCAATTATACACATATCCTGCCTCTATTATAAATTTTTCATTTTCATTTATTTCATTCATTAAGATTTTTGTTGAGATAATAAAACGTCAGTGTCTGGAGCGAGATTCGAACCCACGATCTTCGGCGAGATACGAGCTGCACGACCAAATGAGCTACCGTGACCTGCATCCACTCGGATAACTCCCCATCTCGAAAGGTTGCAAGTTGAGGGGGTGTATGGGTGGATCGAAGACACGAAAAAATATTAACATTTATTTCTTATAGATTGCAACTTTGATGCAAACATACCGCCCACCAAATGTCGTGTAATCTATTTGATTCTCGGCGGCAAATGAAAAATGTCCAAAAAAAAAAGAGGGAAAAATTCAAATGGCAGGGTTGAGATGTGAAGTTAGTGTCGGATTGAATCGAGGTCACGATAGCTCAAGTAGTAGAGCAGCTGAGTACCAAGCCGAAGGTCGTGGGTTCGAATCCCGATCGTGACACTGACTTTTTTATCTCAGCTAAAATCCTTAATTAATTAATATAAATATTAACATTTCAACTGAAGTAAACTTTAAATCTTATAATAAATTTTATTTCGAATTTACTTAATCTAGTTTGGTTGAAAATTTTTTAAAAAAAATGTAATTAGACAATTATTATTTTGACAACGTTGAACTAGAATCGTTGAAAGATAGTATCACGTATCTATTAGTCTGCCGTGTTTAATAAAACGTTAATAAATATGTTCCGACTTTTATGGATTCCATGGTAACAGCACGTAGCATAAAATCATACCTCGGAATGAGAAGACAGGTTGACACGTTTGACGATCCCGAATAGGGTAGGTGATGTCCCAATTAAATCAAACAGAATAAATGTGATTTGAAAACGTTTTATCGCTGAAACAAGAAAACTTTGAACATGACAGGTGAATAGGGATCTTAAGATGAAACATGTCAGTATAATCAGTTCTGTGTTAGTCACGTTCAATTTTCAATCCTTCCGTTTATCCCCCGTCGCCTTTTTTGAACGTTCAGAACGAATAATTTGAACCATTTATACATTGTCGCTTTTTATGGTTGGTATTTTTAATCAACCTATATCAGTGTTTTAATTGGAAAGATGAAGCAAAAAATTCCTGCTAAACACAAAGAAAATCTTTATGGTTAATAGAAGAAATGATGTCATTAAATTACTGCTCAAGAAGTGATTTCCCAAAACAAAAAAGTACAAAATCATAAGTAAAAAATAAAAAACTTCTTGAAAATTTAAATAGAAAATAAAACGACGAAAAACGCTTCTTGTAATGGTAAAATTAGAGACAGGAATCAAATTATATACAATACACTTTATTAATAATATAATAATATGTAAGATTACAATTACAAGCAAAATTTGTTTTTATTTGTACATCACATTTTAATTTTTTTCTCGTATTTTGTTGTAAATACTTCTATTGGTATATTATGATAAAAGGAGAAGTTTTTAAAACAGGATTGACGGAGGAAATAGGTTCCAATTGTTTCAGAAAAGGAAAATTCTTTATAAAAAATATAAAAATAAACGGAATTTTTCCTGGTAAGTAGTTATAAATATTTTCGCAAAGCAGGAATTTTCATAGATTTTTTTTTAGTTCGAACGTATAAGCATCGGTTTCAAGCGCAAATATCTTATACAGATTTGACGTCGAATTCGTGCGATCGTCGGAAAGTATAAGTAATTTATGTATCGCTGTGAATTTGTGGTAAAATAGGCCGAATTGGCCCCTCGAACGTTTTGGGTTTGGAACGATGAAACAAAAGAAGACGTGAATTGGAAAATTTAGGCGATTACACGAATCCAACGTAATATACATGTATACGAGTCGTTATTAAATCACAGGTCGGATGTTCCTTCGCTGTAGTGCTGAGTGCCGGGAGGAGGTCTGTAGCCGGGGTAGGTGGAATTGAGAGCGTGTTGAGCGAAGAACGAGCTGTAGTCCTTTTTGACTTTCCTAGGTCTACAGGCGGGCCCTTTGGCGAGGGCGAGCCTGGCTTCGTTTTCAGCGGCGCTCTGTTGCTTCACGCTTTCCGGCGGCCATTTCTGATCTCCCCTCATCCTTTCGCCTCCTTTGATGCTGACTGCAACCGGTTGTGCTGCGTAAACTGGCGATGGCGCCTGGGAGAGCGGAGGTGAAGGCCTGAGAGTCACAGTCGCCCTTGGCGGCTCGAAACGGACCGGATGAAAGACCGCGTGCGGCTGCGGGGTGTAGCCGGCCGGCTGATGGTCTTGCCTAGGGGTCGGCGGGGCGACTGGCTTTACGGGAGAGAAAGGTTGCTGTTGGTACTGGCTCTCCGGTTGATTAAACGGCTGCTGTTGCGGATGGAACTGCGGCTCCTGCTTCTGGAACTGCTGCTGCTGGTATGGCTGCTGGTGGTATGGCTGCTGCGGAAATTGCTGCTGCTGATATTGATGGGGCCTCTGAAATATTAAAAAGCAAACATTTAATCAGTTTTTGATCACAGGGTAACATTTATATAATAACTCAATATAAATCATAAATGAAAAAATTGACAATGTTCCGCTAATATATACAAAAATCGTATATAAGAAATGGTCCCATTTCTTTAACCTATAGTTATTATAATAATGTAACATCAACTTTATCGTTTGCAATTCGTTACTACAAAACTTTTTAAAGGAAAACCTAAATCGTCATCCAAAAACACTGGTGTTGGAAGAGCAAGAGAAAGATAATTGTAAACAGTTCGATCAAATAAATTAATGAATGAGTGAGCGTTTGAGTTGGAACGAACGATTGGGATTAGAGAGATACTCATAGAAAGAAAAGTGGATAGAAATAAATATAGAGAGATTGGTTGATTGATCTAGATTAGAAAGATAAATAGACAGAGAGATAGAGAAGAGAAAAAAAGAATTAGGAAGGAAGAGGGATAGAAGAAATATGAGTTTCTGTTGAATGAACAAAGGCAAAAATTGGAAAATATCAAACAAAGAACCGAAGAGAATCGAAAGAACAATCGAACAATTTTGCAAAAAAATCAATTTATGGACACAAGATAAGGTAAATTATTCAATAAACTGCAAATAGAAATGTATACCGGCAAAAAATGGCCAAAATTAATTATATATGATATAAATATATACTATAGACCAAATGGGAAGGTAGATATGAAAACAGAAACATTGGGAGGGAAAAAGTATCACAAACAAATTTAACAATAGGGTGTAATTGAGGCTATCATCTGTAAAGGTACATAAAAAGAAAGAGAGAGGGAGAGATAGATAGATTGATAGATAGAGAGAGAGAAAAATGATAGAGAGAGAGAGAGAGAGAGAGAGTGAAGGGAAGGTAGGTCAGAAGAAATGTGGAAAGACAAGAGACGGAGTGTCAGAAATAGATAGATAGAATTAATGATAAAGATTTGGTTTATGTGCAAGGTTAAAAGTTAATGAAGTTAAAAAAAATGAAACAACTGAAGAACAAGAATTGGCAGTAGATATCGAAAGAAAGTGAACGAAATTGAAATAGAAAGAGAGATAAAAAGAGAAAGTGAGAAGAATGTAAGAGAGGCCAACAAACTAAAGTGGATATAGAACAAAAGAGGAAATAAATAGGAAAGAGAGAAAGGGAGAGAGAGAAGAACATAAAAGAACAGAAAAAGATAGAGATGGACATAGATAGATAGACAGGAGAGGGCAAGGGCAGATCAGAGGAAATGTAGAAAGAGAAAGAGAGGGAGTGTCGGAGAAATAGTTATGGGAAAGAGTTGGTTTAAGAGCAAGGTTAAAAGTTAATGAAGTTGAAACAAAAATTAAAGCAAAATTGGAGAAACAGAATTGGCATTAGATATGGAAAGAGAGAGAACTATATAGAAATAGAAAAAGTGAAAAAAAGAAAAAGTGAGAGTAATGTAAAGGAGGCTAACCAAATAAAGCGAGTATAGAATACAAGAGGGAATGAATAAGGGAGGAAGAGAGAGAGAGAGAGAGAGAGAGAGAGAGAGAGAGAGAGTGGGGTGAACGTGAAAGTGAAATACAGAGGAACGGGAGAAACATGGATAAAAGTGAGTATTTGAATGAATGAACAAATAAATTAATTAGATAGACAGAAACAGAAAGATAGAGGGAAAGGTAAACAAATGAGACAGAGTGACAAAGCGGGGGAAACTCTAAGAAAAAAAGAGAGAGAGGGAGAGAGAGAAAGGGCAAAAGGTAAAGAGCAATAGTGAGAAAAACAGGATGAGTCTTTGAAAAAAATAAATGGTGGAATAAAACAAAATAGTAAGATAGGTTAATTAGATTAATAATTAGATGAATAAAGATAAATTGAGAGAGAAAAAGTGAGTAGGAAGGAGTAACGACAAAAAAAATCATTTTGAACAATGCATGCATCCAAGAGAGACAAAAGAAGTGAAAGAGCTTACTCCTGCTACGAATGAAGTTAATTTGGCATTTGAAAAAAAGATTAAACGAAAAATAGATAATCCTTAGTACTAAATAACTCATTCAAATAACTAAATTGAACCAACTATTTTAACGACTTCAACTTTTATTAATATATATGTTTTTGGTTAAATTTTAGAACTCTAACTATTGCATTAATTTTATACGTCGGAATCGCTTCCGGCAAAACTTGATTTTCCCTCGAGACTCGAGCGCGAAACAGTCCCGTAGGTTCTCCTCGGCGAAAGTAATAGCCTTCCAGAGTTGGGGTGGAGGATTTTCCAAAATTGATATCGATGAAGATCCGTCATACAGAACAGGTATGTGACCTGTTTTACAATGAACCGAGCACCGAGGATATACGGGATAGGAGACGAGATTGAAATTCATACGCGACGAGCGTCGCGAATGAGCCAGGCGAATAAAACGGCCGCTGCTTTGATCGCATACTTACGATGGAATTTCAAACCGTCCGGACAAACAAATCGTCCTTCTTTGGTTGTCGCTGAATAAAGATTTTTAATAAAAGAGTAATTCGTACAATTATTTTTATTTTTACAAAAAACAAAACGGAAATAATTATTGTAACCTATATACAAAATCTAATTTACATCAAATAAATTGAATTATATCAAATTAACTAAATAATTTTAAATAAAAATTGAATTTTAATCAAAAACATATTATTATTTTTTTAAGCCAAACGTAAATTGGTTAGAATAAAAAAACAAAGAACATGAATATACATTTTCAAATAATAATAAATAAAATTGGTTTCGTTGCGAACTTTGAGCCAAAAAAAAATCGTGTTTAACAAATCTTTTCTATTTTTATTTCCATCGTTGCACCACTTGCGTAATTTTTTTTCAATCTATAACCATTTTTTATACTATACTATTACACAAAGTGCAACATTGAAAAATTATCGTGAATGTGTACGTGAAAGAATGAGTGAGTAAGTGATTGAAGAAGATTGAAGAGAAATATACGGAGAAGGTATTGTTTTAAACAAAAATAAGTGAATGAGTAAATGAGTGAATGAAAAAAATGAACAAGTGATTAACTGAATTATTCGGAGATAGAAGGGTAAAAAAGAGAGAGGGGAGAAGAAAGAAAGCGAGAGCGAGCGCGTGCGAAAGAGAGAGGGAACCAGACAGAAGGGAAGAGAGAGGGGAAAGAAAGGAATGCAAGGATGTATAAAAAATGTATAAGTACGACAAAGAGAGAAATTTTACATACTGATCCAGCAGTATTAAATTACTATTGAAAAATCAATCCAACCATTAAAACTTGGTGATTTTTTTTCTGAAATTTACAATAGTTTTTCTTTACATTATTACATTTCTAAGCTCCAGAGGTACGCACAGTAGAAAATGTAGTGTAAAAAATGAGATTTTTCAGTTCGAATGTAATGAACGACACTAACATCCAATTTATTTATTTTAGGAACCATTCATATATAACATTTGCGAAAATAAACTTAAAAATTAGACAAATCGTGCCGAGATGACTTAACTTTTAAATTAGCGAAAAATGTAATATTAAAAGAGTAGATTGTAACTGGACTTCATCTTTACAATAAAGTTTACCTAACTTGAACATTCAGTGTAATTTTTTTTTACAAGTTTTAATCAAAAGTTTGTTTTTTTTGGTTGGTAATTTTCCCGTATTTTCATCAGAATATATCATTACATTTAGTGTCTGTCGTCTTCTTAAAATTGTCATAATATGCTGCACGTAAAGTTGATGATGAGTTTTGGTCTGCGAGTCGGGTAACTGAATAATTTAGAGAAAGGAGGAATGTTTGGATATACAAATAAACGAGTACGTGCGATAAAAAGGGAAATGTTACGTATTTATCCACCAGTATTAAATTACAATTGAAAAGTGAATCCACCCATTAAAAATTAAAGATATTTTTTTTCAGGAATTTGGTTTTCCTTTTCTAAGCTTCAGAGGTTGGAACAGTAGAAAACGTACTGCTGTATCAAAAGAGATTTTCCATCAGAACGTAATAAATAACAGTAACATCCAATTTATTTAAGAAACTTTTTAACAAAACTTTCGTTAAAATAAACTTGATGTTATGATGAGTTTCGGTCTGTGAGCCCGGGAAATAATTGAATAATTTAGAGGGAAAGAGTGAGAGGAAAGAAAGGAATGTTTTAATGTATAAATAAATGAATAAGATCCAGAAAGATAAGAAATGTTACAGATTTATCCACCAGTATTAAATTGAAATAGAGACCTGAATCCATCTTTTAAAAATTAAAGGTATTTTTACTGATATTTGGTTTATCTTAATTATTACATTTCTAACCTTCAGAGGTGGGAAAAGTAGAAAATGTAGTATAAAAAGGACCATTTCAATCAGAAGGTAATAAATAACCGTAACATCCAATTTATTTATTTTAAGAAACGTTTGTGAAAATAAATTAAAAAATTATTGACAAATTGTGTCGAGATGTGTAAACTTTTAAATTAGCCGAAAATATAATATAATATTAAAATCATCTTTACAATAAAGTTTACCTATCTGGTAAAATAAAAATTACGTGTGAGTCTATTTGTCAAATGATGGTTTCATTCATATAAAATCTTATTTAAATTATATTTTCCTTTACTTCTCCAAAGCATATTTGACATTTACGAAAAAGTATTCTAAACAGTCTAACTTGAAATTTTTTTTTAAACATGCAGTAATTAAAAGTTGTTTTGAAGTATGTCGTTCAGTAACTATCAGTGAGTAATTATCGCTTATTTTCATCACAATTGATCACTACGTTTAAGGTCTATCGGCTTCTTAAAATTTGACATGATATGTTGTATATAGAGTCGAAAAATGGATTTTGGCCTGCGAGTCGGAGAAATGATGTTTAGCCGGTACACTTACTGGGGTCTTTCTCTGCTCGAAATTTTTTGAATAGTTCAATCGCGTTACGGCATTGCGCCATCATCAGTGATGATAGTCGATGATGTTCCTCACAGAAGATTGCACAATGCCGAAACCCGTTTTAATAACTCAAAATCCACCGTGTGGAAACAGATTTTGTAAATGAACCTGTACCGGTCCAACATCACATGTTTTACTAAATAACGATTTGTAAGGTATTAAAATGTTAATAGATATTAGATGGTCGAAAATCAAATATGATTATATCAGAATGTCCTGAAGGATAAAAAAATAAAAGATATTTTCGATGGTTTGAAGTAAGGCGAAGTATACCTACACTTCTGCAATACAAAACTGTTATGCGGGTTTAGCATTGGCCAACGCCTTAACATTCTATCCTGATTTTTCCGGGAGAATTCAATAAATTTGAAAACTCATTTACATGCCTAAAGTCATTGGTATTTTTAAAAAAAACTGATATTGATATTGCAGACTTATAAGATTTTATATGAATCTTGAAATCAATAATAAATTGGATTCACCGGCAAAACTAAATCACGCGAATTAAATTCAGCGCCCCGTTCCTAATTTCCCACCCGGTTTGGCTGATCCGACTATTGAACCAAATATTAAACGATTAATAATATAATCTTGATTTATCGGTGAATTAAAACCGATGCGGATCGAAAATCTTGTGACCGAAACCCCATCCCCTTCGCTGATTCACCCGAATCAGCACATGCGGTACGTATAAACTTACCGTTCACCCGACTTTAATTTCAAGTCAAAATGCTTAGATTTGAAAAAAAAATACAATACATAAAGCAAATCAAAATTATTTGTGAAAATTCAGCTCAAGTAAACGCCAAAATTATTTTGAATGTTTTGTACAGCTAAAAATTGTTTTGTCCTTAAATCAACTCGTAAACTTTTGAATTATTCTGAATGTTTTGACGTCTTTTTTTAAAACGCGGTTCAGCCTTTAGGAAGAAAATATAGAGATAAACAAGACGGCTGTCTTTATGCGAAACTGAGATCGGCATTTTGCCAGAGAGTAAAAAACATAAGGCCTAGATCCAAATGTGAAACGGTGACTACATCGAAATGTTATAACGTTCCAAAAATCTTTTTTTAATATCTTTTGTCCACTGTAAGCTTACACGATATTTTTTTCTTATAAGTTTGTCAAAAACCAGTACAAAACCGATTGAAATGGTAAAGAAAAATATCTATGTAATTCAAGAGTGTTTTTATCTCTACGAGCAATAGAGGACAAGTAGCGAAAATAGACACAATGAATTAAACCCTCGGTAAATTTAAAAGGCAGACCGTACACAGTGCTATAACAAAGAATAGATTGATAGTCGATGTGATTTTGTGTTTTGTAAACATTAATCTGGTTTGGCATCAAGGGAAGCAAAATCTACGCTCTGGAGCCCTTAACTCGTGTTTAAATCACTTTTATTGCCCTTTACGGTAAATAATTCCAAGATAAGGTTCCTTAAATAGACTTTGGGGAGAAAAAAAAACTCACTTGAGAGTATAACGGCTCCTGGACCTCAGCGGACTCCTGTTCGTACGACTCTTCCGGAGGAGGCGGCCAGGCGACGCGTTTCAGTCCTAAAACACAAAAACCACAATAAATAAATAATTGATATACTTGTGCTAATAAATTTTCGTCTTCTTAAGCATAATCATTTCTAGCTCAAACAACAGTACAATGTGATTCTTTCACATTCCTGTCCAGGTTTGACTCTTGGCTTAATGGAGAAAATTGGCTAAGGAGTGAAACTGTCGCATCAGGTGGAAAAGGATCCCGTTCTCTGGTCTCGACAAGATCCTGGCCCGTTACCAATTTCAATTTTATTTGTTTCCGACTCCGTCCCACCGGGAATAAAAATGACCCGTCAATCCCCTGGGGGCATCTTGCACTCTTTGACAGCTGGGCCGAGTTTAAAAAAACAAATAGAAGATATTGTTTTACGCAAATGATACTCCGGTGTGGCATACTCCGGTTTGTTAAGAAAATTATTGTAAAAATAATTAACAAAACAAGACCAACCGCCCCTATTCATCTACCAATCGAGAGAACTATGTCCCAATATTTCTATAATTTACGTAAGAAATGAAAAAATTTAACTATTACAAGAGGGAATTTATTCTGTAACTATTATCAAATGTCTCCTCTCCTCTCTATGTCAAATTAAGGACATAAGGATGTGCCTACTGTTATTGTAATAATGCATGACAGATGTGCAAGTTGAAGTACTCTTGTCATGAGAAATCCGTAGTTAAGCTTACACTGTCCCATTGTAAGACGGGACAGACTGCTTCCTCTTTAGAGAAAGTTCGAACATCCTAGGACCATTGTTTAGCTTCTCTTAAGTTAAAGTTATTCCTTAAGCCAGTTAAACAAGATAAGATTTTTGAGAGGAGAGAAAGCCACTTATAAAATTAGACTATCTTTTTTTCTGACTTTTCTCTCTCTCCTTGACCTGGCTCATTTGCTCTTTCAGTCTCTCACTCCTTAATTCTTCCACTTTCTTTCTCCTCCTATATCTTCGCTCTCTTTTCTTTCAGTCCTTTACTCTCCTCCTCGCTCTCTCTCTCTCTCTCTCTCTCTCTCTCTTTCTCACCCCTCTCTCTTCTACTCCTACTCTTTCTC
>CM077114.1:14787864-14803367 GCA_039619505.1 Cimex hemipterus | reverse complement strand
CTCACCCCTCTCTCTTCTACTCCTACTCTTTCTCTCTCACTCACTCTCTCTATCTCTCGTTCTTATTGTTTCACTGTTTTGTATTTTCTCTATTTTGTTTATGCTATCTCTACATGTTTCATTACATTTCAGATACTTTCTCTCTCTTTCTTTTTTGTCCAATATCTTTCCTCGCCCACTTCCCCTTTCAGTCCCTTGCTCTCCTACTCTCTCTCCCTCTCTTCTCTCTCTCTCACTCTCTCTCTCTCTCTCTCTCTCTCTCTCTCTCTTCCCCTTTCAGTTCCTTGTACTCCCTCTCTCCTTCTACCACTCCCTCTTCCTCTGCCTCTCCCTCTCTTTCTTTCTCTCTGACTATATACATCTGTCGCGGTGATTGTATGATAAATCGTTTCGAAACTCAATTTGCAAGATTTGTTATAGTCATTTATCCTATGTATTTATGTCCCTAGAGATGTCTCTCATTCTCGTTAGACAACCATTCAATGAATTATTTATTTGTACTGGATATATAAAGGTTTTCTCTCAATCCATCCATCCATATATCGGTCTGTCTATACAATTTTTTTAATGTAGTTTTATTTTTATTTCGTTTATCGATGCGTTGTTCTTAACAATTTTTAAACAGAAAAAATTAAATTTAAAGAAAACATGATGTATAAATATCAATCCTTAACTTAAATGCTTTCAATACTTTTTTCTTTTCTACAAATTGTAACTTTCGATACATAAAATTTCACCACTGTTATTTTATTACACCTTCGATTTGAACAGTGTGACATTCGAAAGAATAAACATTAAACATTATTGTATGTTAGGTTATTGCCAAAAGGAAAAAGCTAGTGCCACAAGCGGGATTCGTGTGGTAGAGCAACGGCGTACTATCTAGCCGAAGTTGGTGGGTTCGAATCCGCTCGTGGCACTAGTTTTTTTCATTCCAACCAAAACCTTACTTGCAAAGATTAAATAATTGAAAAAATTCATTTGGTCAATTTAATATAATGGATTAAACATTATCTTAACAGTGGATTTGTAGCGCCAAATCAGTGTTAGTTAATATTTAAGATAATTTACCTAGATTTTTTTTAGTTCAAAATTCGTTATAAAAAAAAAGAAATGTGAGTGGTTGAAAAATAAATTGTAACAACCTTTTGCTAACCTAATTATTTTCAATTAGAGCAAGGTAAAGGCGAGGGATATTTTTTTAATTGAACCATCTTAATTGGAAGGACGCCATTGGGCAATCTCTGATCTGGTGTGGCGGTATGAATCGGACCAGATCCCACAACTATATATACCTTGCCCCACGAGGTATTCAATTAAAGATAGATGAAGGCGATATCTGTCCCGGTTATTCCGAGTTTGAAGGCGGTGGCCGGCTGGCCTAATCGCGAGGATCACCGTTTCAACCGGGTTTCCATTGGGTGGGGACTGTCAGGACGTGTTACGCAGGAAAACGCCCGTGCCAAGAAAGTCGCACTCCTAAGTGAATGTGTCCAAAGCTCGACGTATGCCACTCGTACAAACCGAGTGAGATGATAGGAATTTTTTTTAAAAATTCGAAATTTAAATGTTTTAAACGGCATTGTCACAAGCACTCGTCGTTTCAAGCGTCAGGTTAAATAACAGGAGAAATGTTTTCTCACACATCCAATTTTGCAGGGGCTGGATATCAGAAAAAAACATTATTAACACTATTTAAAAAAGTGAAATGTCAAATACTTTTTTGAATTTATAATATTATTATTTACATTTTTTGTAAATATTAGCTTGAAACGTCGTTTAATGATTACCCATAATTATCTATGGATTATATTTATTTCAATAATGGTGAAGAAATTAAACAAACAATAACAGTGAGCGAGCAATGCAGCAAGTAAGTAGAAAAAAGAAATTTCTGTTTTTTTATATTAAAAAAATCAAAATTTTAACGATATTCATTTACATTTTCATAGTCAACTGACCTAGTTACATGTTTCAATCAATTAATTATTCTTTCCAAGGTCTTGGTTGAGATAAAAAATTCAGTGTCGTGTGCAGGATTCGAACCCACGAACTTCGGCTTGATAGGCCACTACTCTTCCAATTGAGCTATCATGACTTCCATCCTCTCGGGCAACAACTCTCCACCTCAGGCTGTTCAAATTTTCCCTCTGTTTGCCATTTTGAAATGTCCTGCGATGTATTTAGCCGAAGGTCGTGGGTTCGAATCGCGCTCGTAACCCTGAATTTTTTATCTCAACCAATACCTCACTTCAAAGATTATTTAGTATTACTAGTTAGCTGCCACGATTTGCTAACAATTGGAATAAAACGGGAAGTCGAAATGAGAAGTTTGTCGTACGGGCGATCGAAGTGACGGATGCTCAAGAGGAAAAGCACAGGCGTATTTAGTCGAAAGTCGAGGGTTCGAATCCCGCTTGTGACACAAATTTTTCATTTCAAAAACAATTGTGTATAACTAATCGATTATTTCTTAATATTTAATTTAGTTCAGATTTATTCAACTCCATAAGGAAAGCTATTCAACACATTCATTTCAATTTATATTCAAGGATCCATAATACATTCTCGCTAATAAATAGATTCTTTTCTATAAATAACAGATGGACAATTATTATTATTCTGTTATATGAAGTTGCACTTTATATTTCTTTGCACAATTCACTTTTTCTATTATAATATGCAATTTTCAAACGGCGTGTAATGGTATTTAGCCAAAGTGGGTTCGAATCCCGCTCGCGACACTGATTCTTTATCTCAACTAAGACCATAGAAAGCATAATTAATTGATTGAATTTTACCGGAATTGACAGATGTTGGCAAAATCTCTTTTCAATTTTGATAAAGTTTGAAATCGTCAAACTTTAGATGTAGGAGCACATGTACGTCGTAAATAATTCCGTTGCATTGATGGATCAAGAGGCGTAACGGATTTTGAGTTAGACAACTTCATAGTCAATTCCAAAGGAGAATACAAGACGAACTCGACGTCAATAATTCCACGCGCCTTCCGACACTTGATACGTGTTTATATGCAGAATTAAACCGGGTTTTAGTCAACTTTTATAATTGATTAAAGATTAAACGCGATGTTTATAAACTCGGAGCAAACAATAAATTTATTCGGCAAATTGAGTATCGTTCGTACGACCGTAATAACTTTCCACCAAAGCCGTTTGCAAAGGGATCCGTTTTAACCCTTGGTCCCAAAAGGGCGGAGGAAAAACAATGCATATACTCGGAAAAATGGTCCTGTGCATTTGTACAAAATGCAAACGAACCCAGGGCTTTTTAATTACATCCCATTGTGTAAAAAGCTTATGCAATTCAACAGAAGCTTTTACATTAAATAATCTAAAAGAAAAAACAAAATTATCCAACAAAATAAAATTTAAATATAAACCATTGTTCCAAAATAATCGATAGTTTTTTTCAAACGGTTTCAATGAAATATACATTTAGCCTTCATGCCTTTCAAAAATTAGAAAGTACTCATTTCCCTATGTTTTCAATCATAGTTAAAGCATATAATTATATATTAAATTGAAGCGCAATCAGGATTTTTAATATATTTCTTAGTTTCTTACATTGGCATTAGAATGTTTCAAAAAAGGACCAAATTTGTTGAAAGTGTGGCCATTTACAAAATTTAATTATTATTATTAATTTCTCTATATCTTTTTCACATCCTCCTCCACCATAATTGCACCCCAATAAAGATAAAGATTAATCTATAGAACTTTTAAAAAAATTTGGAAATACACTCAAACACAAAAAAGGACGGTCATATTTTGTACTTATTTCAAATTATTATATATATATACGTATATATTTATTTATTTATCGATATATTAATGAAAACATATTTATTTTAGTGTAAACCAAATTAAATGAACTTAGGAGCTCATGGGTTTTAATAAAGTTATTTAAAATTCACCAATACACCGAAAAATCGTTAGTCCTAATTACGCATATCTTAAGCCTCACAGGCTAAATTTCGTCTTGTAAATCAGAAACTCATTCTTTAAAAGATGCAGTTTGGAGATGTTTAAAGTATGGTGGAAACTTGTCTCTTTTGTTTGTGACAATGACATTAGAATTTTACCAAAAACGGGCCAAATTTGATGAAAGTAAAGCGTGACCATATATATATACAAAATCTATGACTACATACGTTTTGTAGCCATTAGTTTTTCTTTATTCAATATTTTCTAGCGATTAGTGACCGTTAGGCGATGATTATTCGGGAATCGTGAAATGCGGTCTGGTGTGATGTAGGTTTCAGAAAAACCTTTTTTTTTTATCGTGCCAACGTTTCGAACTTTACTGAGATCATCTTCAGGGCCTAGGATTTATAAATGTTGTTTAAATTTAACAAAAATATATAGGATATGGAAAAAAGTGAATTTATGAATGAAAAAAATTTATACTCAAGAAAAGTAGTTTTACTCACTCAGTGTTTGTTTTCTGTATAATTGTGCCATTCTTGCGTGTCGTGTTCAGTGTGCCAGTAAGATATTGGAATAAATTCACTTTTCCCACATCCTACATGTTTTTTGTCCTACACGGTCGAGCATTGTATTAGCATGAACAGGACAAATAGAACGAAAGGAACCACACAATCCAAAGGAACCTCCTCGAGGTAACTTGTGTTGTCAAAGATCCATTCTCTACCTCATACCAGAACTGACTGACCTTGAAAAGAATGTAACCTAAGTAAGGTAACCTTCACATACTTAGGTATGTAACCTTCAGAAATGGTCCCGGTCATACACGAATCAAAGCACTTACCTGTGAAGAGAACAGTCTCTTTATGAACGAGTGTCCAAAAAAGATACTGATTTGCGAATAGTTGCCTTTCACACAATGGCACTCTCAACACGACACGCAAGAATGGCACAAACACTTTGAGCCCTGAAGATGATCTCAATAAAGACTGAAACGTTGGCAAGATAAAGAAAATGTTTTCTGAGACCTACATCTCACAATATCTGAATAACTTTCACACAATGCCTCTCCAATATAGAACCTGATATGAGACCTTCTAATGACTGCACTATTCTTGCAGCATGTGCTGACTGTTTTATAGCTTCATCTTACAATACGGGCCTTGTGGAGTGAACCACTGAGGAAGCCTTTAAATGGCGGTTCCATGTGCGGTAAGAAGATTTTCTCCAGCCGACGTACATCGTGTCGAACACTATCCGATCGAGGTCCTGTGACCCTAAGCCTCTTTAGACCACCGAGGATACTTAAGTGAGGCACAACCGAGACCCTGGGCCATGTAACGGCCGGGCGAGATCTCATTAAAATCATGCTTGCAAGGAAAAAAATTTAGTTCATCAACGAGAACAATTTGAAAAAAACAATTAGCTCATGGACAAGTTGTCTCTGGTAAGGACGACAGTGTAAAAATTGTTGATATTGTTAATCTAAATTTTATTAGGTTTGGTGGTCCGTTTGGCCAAATTAATTGTTTTCAATTAATTAAGGTTTTAGCTGAGATAAAAAAGTCAGTGTCACAAGCGGGATTCGAACTCACGATCTTCGGCTAAATACGACGCCGCTTTACCGGCTCTCGCCTGAACGGACCACGAAAACTAGTGAATGGAATAAGCTAGGATGAAGTATACTTCACTAAAGCTCTCCGTGGCCATTTCATTTGTCCCCGACAATCAAATAGACTACACGAAATTTGAAAAATGGCAAAATGGAGGGAAAATTCAAAAGGTGGGGTTGAGATGAGAAGTTAGTGTCCGAGTGGATCGAGATAAAGATAGCTCACGTGGTAGAGAAGCGATATATTTAGCCGAAGGTCCGGGTTCGAATCCCCCTTGTGACACTGACTTGTTTATCTCAACAAAAACCTTAATTAATTGAAAACAGTTAATCTAAAGCGTATTGAGATTAGTTACGCTCCATAAACATAAATAAAGTTATTAATATTGCGTTTGTTTTAAGTATGTAATATAAACATGTAAACAAAAATGGCCAGTTTTTTGACTTGAGCATGTTTTTGGTAAACAAAACCGTCCTTTTATGGGATGTTTCGATTCGGCGGAGGTAATTAGATCATATCCAGGGGATTTTCTACTTAAAGATTTATGAATGTGGTACTTCACTTCAAAAGGACAAAAGGGATTGTGGGGCGGGGAGGAAGGGTGACTAAGGTTTTCCACTACTGTACGTCAGGGGCATAATTTATATCTTGATGATGAGGATTAAATATGGATTCTAAATGAGTAAGAAATAGTTTTGGTTTATTTTTAAAAAATTATATGATTTGTGAAATATCACCTTTTTATGTTATAATATCTGATTTAGTAAGATCCGGCAAATTATTTTCTTATCTTAAATAAAAAATCATCTTGAAAACATAAACAACTTTAGCTGAAACCCCCATAAAAAAGATATATATTTAAATTGTTTATATTTTTCCGTGGTTCTTTGGGCACATTGGCAAGAACGCTCGGACACGTGCCTAATTTCGTCCTAATATCACGAAAAAAGTTTAATTTAAATCAGTAGACTTCTCTTGTTTGATGTAATAAGCTTTACATAATAGCTAGCTAATATTCACCTTAAAAATCCTATCGTACAATCCAAGATTATATCTACAAATAATCTTAATTTAAATTCTGAAACATCACAGAATTTTATAACACGATCGAACTAAACTCAATTTATCTTGGTTTACATTAAAATACAAAACTTGAAAGAAAGTTTAAAGTTAAACATTGACAATGAACCAAAACAACCGACCAGATGTACTAACAAATACAATAAAAACTTTCCGTTGTAAATTTAAAAAATGTTAATATAGAAGTGTGTAAAAACAGAAAATGGTGTTGAAAAAGGGTACTGAGATACTCGTCAAACCAATTTGAAAATAAATTATAAGTATACTATTTTATTTAATTTCAGGAGACGTACGATTAAAATTGACCTGTACGAGAAAAAAAAGTCTAGGAAAAACCCCAACAGAAAAGGCATAGAAATCTTGAAAAACAAGGAATAAATGTAAAATCGTAGATTTACGGTACAATTTTAATTAAAAAACTGTTAATTAAATATAACTTTAAAATTCCACGTCATAACTACACACTAGTACTCAAAATCATACAAACTATTTGTAAACTTTCCATAAAAAAAAAAAAAAAAAAATTATAAACATGTCCGAAATGAACTTTACAATACGGTTGGACGTTTATTTATTTCTTTATGTATATTAGATGAAAAATATAAATCACGAGGTTATGAACAATCTAAGCAGTAAATAAAGAAAAGTGATAAAATAACAAGAGCAAAACAAAAACAAACAAGAATAATTTCAAACAAACAAACAATTAATTAACATTTTTATGTAAGGTTTTGGTTCAAATGAAAAAGCTTGTGTCACGTGCGGGATTAGAACCCACGACCTTCGGTTCTGTTCGAATCCCGCTCGTGACACTAACATTTTCATTTCCAACAAAATCTTACGTAAAAATGTTAATTAATTTAAAGAAGTAATTTGGTCAATCAGAACACAAAATATAATGGAATTAATAATAATAAAGGAATAAACCATATTTATACGGTGTTCCATTTCCTTCTGACGAAGCTGAGGGAATCGATTCTACTCTTCGTTTGGGGCCAAAAATGCCCAGGAGAAAATTTTCGTTTTTTTATTATGAAAATATTCTACTCTACTAGAAGGTTATTTAAAAACCTGAATGTATCAACGTGAAGCATATTAGATGGAGAAGTTTTTGTGAAATTTGACAATTTGTAGGTAGTTTTTTGATAACCTCAGTATAACGTGCAATCATGACCAAAATTTTAAATTTTGTAGTTTTGATATGTTCCGACTGATATTAGCTAACATATTTATGTTATTCAGATTATTGCAAATAGAAGTATCTTACAGAAAATTTAGCGTTCTTTCAAATGGTGTAATTGGTTTTGTTGTAGTCTCAACATTGTGGAAATTGTACGCGTTTTAACGTGGTAAGGTAGAGAAAAGTTGAAAAAACTTAAATTGACGAATATCTTCGACCGAAAATTTTCTCCTGACCTACAAACGAAGAATAGAATCGATTGCCTCAGTTTCGTCATAAGAAACTGGGACAGCCTGTATATTTTATATAATGTTTAATTGGCAGAAGGTCGTGGGTTCGAATCCCGCTCGTGATACTAACTTTTCCATCTCAACAACACCTTACATAAAACTATTAATTAATGGAAAGCAGTAATTTGGTCAATCAGACGACTAAATAAACTAGAATTAAAAATGATAAAACAATGAACTAAATTGATATATTATATACAATATATAATTAGGAAGTTTTGGGTTCGAATCCCTCTCGTCGCACTAGCTTTTTCATTTCGACTTAAACCTTACATAAAAAGAATAATTAATTGAAATGAGTGATTTGGTCAATTAAGGCATTAAACACAATGGGTATGATATATAATATTTTATATAATAGAATAATTATATTTTATATAAAACAACTAAATTTGTTTGTCTTTAATTTATGTTTAAAAGTATTAAAATTTAGATTTTAGAAAAAATCAATATTTGGACAAATCTTGTTTCCTTATCTCAATATTTTATTTATGGTGAATAAAATAAGTAATTCGTTTTAGGAAAAGGTACACCAAACACAGATACACGCGCAACAATGATGGCCTGGTAGCGTGTATTGGATCATAGAAAGTGATAAAATAAAAATGAGTTCAATATAATAAAAAATCAAGAAACAATAAATCTAAAAAAAAAAAAAACGCCTTCTTTCAGCCAATAGTGCTAGAAGATTATAAAAAGAAAAGGACAATTCTGAAGATAAGAAAATAAAAGTCATAAATGTTATTTTATACTTTATCTAAAAATTCAGACCGAGAATAAAATTGTGGAATCCATACGAGACTAGAAAATTCAAAAATAGGACGGATTAGAGTCTTCTAGGGTATCAATGATGAATTGGAATTACGAAGATCACGAGTAGTTCTTGTAACAAAGCCCAGAATTTTAAAAGCCTTTTTTATTAACACTGATAAATCGAACTAAATACACAAGTCTTTGATAAAGAATACTGTTTTTAGTGTGATGCTATTGAGAAAATAATTACATAGAAAAGTATTAGAAGATCGATTGAAGGAAATTACTAGTTACTAGTTTTATTTAAACATAAAACTCTACTCGCTTAGAGATAAATTCTCAAATTACTATTCAGCAAACTTTGCTTTTATATTTGTAGAGCACACGTGATTAAAGTTATTTATTTTAACACGAATAGCACTTTTCAAAAGGTGTTTTTGTTTAAATAGTATACCCTGAGAATTGTTTTAAATCTTGAACTTTATGCGGTGAAATTAAATCGCAAAACGCTATAAATACCTTTGTAAGAGTCTTCAGAGTTGTTTCTTAGAGGTAGACAACTATTCTAGTTGCAGGACAGTCCCGCCAAACTGCTGGGGATAAGAAAAGTGGGGGATGGACCACGACGACCCCCTGGGGGAAGGGATCGGGGCGTACAAAACCTTCGAGTCATTTCTGCCGGATTTACCTAATTTCGACCGGCCAGGGGCGGAAATAGACTATCGTCCCTGCTTTTAACCAACCGGCTCCTGACGGATCGGGCCGTGATTTACTTTCCAGGGTGGGCTATTTTCGCGAAGAATGAACCCCTTCCGGGTCCGGGGGCTTCCTGAAGCCCCTTAATTCGACACGACGGGTAGTATTTTTTATTTTATTTGACACACGAGAGGAAACTAATAAGCTTTTCCGTAAGAAAAAGCCGAGGAAGCCTTTCAATAATTAACCCTTAAGTTATTTAAGCCCTTCAACAGAATAATTTAAAAACGCGAAATTGATTTTCTTTAAATTTCATAATTTATAATATTTCCCTGTTTTTCCTTTCAAACAGTAATTATCTTTTAAAATTGAAAACGTCCAAGAAATATATCCGTTATAAAGACGATACGTGCTTGTTTCTTCTGAAAGGAAAATTGATAATCATCTTCTTTTTACTTTTAAAAATTGATATATCCTTTTCTTTTTCATTTTTTGTTAAGTAAAAGATCAGTTTTAAAGAGCTTTAAATGTTGTCCCAATACGTTAATTGGTTTTTATTGTAAAGGTTCCTCTATTCCATTTACACATAAAATTTGGTTTATATATTAAAATCTTGGTTAAATTTGAAGTCATACATTGATTCGTTTGGCTATGCGGCTGAGAAAACGCCTTTATAAATTCAGTACGCTAAGAATAATTCTGTATTTTAAATTTTAAAATCAGTTTAGTATGCTTAAGTTCAGTTTAAAATTTCCTATGATACTGTTACATAGAGAGAAACCAATAATTGTTATTTAAATCCATAAACATAACTGAAAATTCTCTTTTGAAAATTCTCTTTTCTAAACTTTTATCAGACTCAAACGCAGTAAACTATATGACGTTTTTCAGGTTTTAAAATTTATGCAATTTTTTATGAAATGTTATTATTTGTATGTCTTTTAAAATAAACTTTTTTCTGAATCAATGCCTATCAAACGAGGCAAAAAGGAATTACTAATATTTTTTATATCCAAAATAAAAACTAATTTTTTCTAACTTTCTTTACTTTTATAAAATTAATTTTAAGAAATTTAATTCAAACAATTTGTCGCGGGAAAAATTTTAAATTTATAATCTGAACTTTCTTTGTGGTATATTTGGCATCCTATGGCAATTATTATATTATTTGAATGCATTTTATTTTATTATTGTTTTTCTCACTTTATTATTTTTATTTTCTTTCATTTATTTTGTCTAAGCTCATTTGCTTTAATTTTAAATAATTTTGTTCACCGACGTAAGTCATGCCGCCCCTTACTGCTTTTGCTAGTAGGCTAGATTTTTGCTTATGTTTTATCTCCATGTATTATTGTACTTTGAGCAATTTTTTTATATACATAACTTCACAGGTCGTACCGGGGGGGGGCGGTGTTTTGAAATAAAAAGCCCGTTTGTAACTTTTCGGAATGCGGGCCGCTGGATTCGAACCCGGGACCTTCACCTGAGGGATCGGGGGTGTAATTTAACCATTGCTTACACCTCATTTTAAAAACCGAAAATCACACAAATTTAGATAGTGATTAGAGTCAGATAAGAAAAGTGGGAAATAGTTTGACCGAGATTACTATAAAGCAAAAAAAAAACGCGTTGATGCCACAGACTTCGGAAACGTACGCTTTGGCAAAAGAGAATCAAAATTCGGGCATACATTTTTTTAAATTATGTGGAGTAGAATATTTAGAAAAAAGTGTGCCATTGGGCAACCAAAACGTGTGTTTTGTAATTTCAAGAAGGGTAATTTTGAATAAGGGAATTACAGATACAAATTTTCAGGGGTTGTCTCTAAATAAAAAATATAAGAAGAGGCCGAAAAAAAAATTTCAAAAATTTTTCAACTGCGTACTGTTGATGTACCCAAATATGGCATGAATAGATCAGCACTAGAGGCGTCGGTGGCCGCAAGTTTTAGTCTTTGACACGCCGCTCATCACTGTAAGGTAAAGGTCCCGGGTTCGAATCCAACGGCCCTGTATTCGAACACGATATACTTATAAATCAGCTTTTTTTTCAAAAGCACCAGTACCCTGAGGGTTTGTATGACTTCTGCTGTTGCGAACCCTCGTAAAAAATAAATACAAAATAAAAGAACAGCACAGACCAAGAGACAGCATTAAATATGTTGAATTTAGCTTTAATTTGGGGTGTTTAATTCAACATTAAGCATGCCAAAATTCTGTTTAATCCGATCTTAATTGAAAAAAACCTGCTTTAAATTATATTAAAAGGAGAAGTGGGGTGTACGATCAACCCCATGATATTTGTAGTGATTTACCATTTCAAAATTTTATAAGAAAAACTGTTAGTATCGACAAGTCTGCCACTTAAAGAAAATACCTTATATTAGACAAGATTGAAGTTAAATTCTAATCCTTGCATTATCTTTCGAAAATGTTTCGTTCCTCTGTAAACCTACTTGTCAATTACGAACATCGTCAGGGTTTAATATTGTTTTAACTTTAGTGCCCGACAAATTTAAAAAAGGAACACTCAAGAGCGGAGAATTAATTCGCCACGAATAAAAACAGGAGTACAATTTTGTCACAATTTTAGGTTGTTGCCAGAAATTAACGATTGACTATTTATAAATACCCTTGGCTACAAATCGGTAGTGTTATGACAAAAATAATACAATGAAAGATTGGTTTAAGAAGACAAAAAAATTTCTGAGATAAAGAAATCTAAATATGACGACTTTTCGGCTTCGAAATGAATTGCATTAAAAAATAACTGTCCTAGTTTACTATTTGATACTTAACCAAAAACCACTGACTTTTGAAAAAAAATTCAAAACCGTAATAATACATTTAAATATAATGTAACCACTATCAAATAGGTTTCCTACTTAAAAAATGTAAATAGTATCTTAACATAAATAAATATACTTAATGAGATAAGAAATTTTAAAAAGTTATCTTAACTTAAAATAAATGCATATAATGAGGTGAGATACGTTAAGATATAATCTTAAAGTCGGCTCGATATAAAACAACCGAATATATTTTTTTCTCTTAACAGTGACTGTTTCATATAGGCCAATTTGGAACACGATGTGACCTTCCTTTAATCCAAAAATACATCACGTTTATATTATTAGCTGTCCTATACGATTTTTTTTTTCGTTTTGTTAGTAGAGGAATTAGTCTAAGCTTTTAGATCTGATTTTATTAGAGGTAATACATTTGACTAAGAATAAGTTTCAAAGTGAATTTATTAACATAAATTTCTTTTTTAAATAAGCTAAAAAGGATCGGTGAAGAAACAGGTTCAAATAGAAACTGTGGATCCAAAAATGGGTAATCTTAAACTAGCATAAATACAATATTTTTATGTAGGGTTTTGGTTGAAATGAAAAAGTTAGTGTAACGAGAAGGATTCGAACTCACGATCTTTAGGTAGATACGCCGCTGCTCTACCACTTGAGCTATCGTGACTTCGATCCACTCGGACACTAACTTCCCATCTCAACCCCACCTCCGTGCCATTTATCGCCGAGAATCTAATAGATTACGATTGAAAAATGGCAAAAAGAAGGGAAAATTCAAAAAGCCATTTACTATCGCATGCTGAGCACTAGTTGGGCTTAAAACTATTCTGGTGGGCGGTATGTTTGCGCCAATGTTGGAATCTACCAAAGAAATTAATGTGAGCATTTTTCGTGACTTCGATCCACTCAGACACCCCCTCAACTTACAACCGTTCGAGATGGAGAGTTGTCCTAGTAGATCGAAGTCACTATAGCTCAAGTGGTAGTGCAGGAGCGTATTGAACCGAAGATAGTGGGTTCGAACGCTCTCCCGACATTAACTTTTTCATTTCAACCAAAACCTTACATAAAAAGATTAAGTAATTGAAAGAAATAATTTTGTCACAAGATTACTAAATATAATAGGTTTATTAAATAAAATATTTGATCCACATGGAAAGGTTTCCTCTTCTCAAAGATTTTTATACACCAAATATTCTTTTGACTATTTTTAATTGAATGATTTTGTATAGTTACAGGATTTTCATGTATACAAGCAGGGATAATTATGTTTAAATAATATCAATGGATTTGAAGTGCCAGTGAAATATCATATGATATCAGGTTGGCATAAAAAAAATTTCTCGCGAAAAGGCATGTTTGCTATTATTTCTTTGGATTGGATTCAAAATGAGTCAAATGCAGTTTATGCAGGAATTCACTTGTGATCCTACCAACTGCATAACTTGATCTTCATCTGGTGCGGTATTCTCTCGAGGAGACTAATAATGGTCGATTTGGCCATTATCCACGATCCTTGCCAAAATTTACCGTTATACAGTGGCCACTTTTCATATCTCGACGCTAATCTACTAGGAAATAGATCCCCTTGGCGCATTAGAAGCGAGATGCAAACAGAAAACGCGATAAATTCAATACTTACACGCTTGTCTAGCTCAGTAGAAATACTATCCAATATAAATTAGGTTACGAAAAAAAAATCTGTGGCAGTATATCTAAATTGGAGTAAAACGACGTAGAATTCATAGTTTCATTTCAATCCGTCCAAATATTACGATTTTTTATGTGATTCTTTACATAAAACCTCCATTTTCCCATTCTAACTAAAATTTCTTAACTTTAGACCATATTTTTAGATTTAGAAACGAATTTTCGTTTTATATTAGTCCAATTTTATACTAAAAAATCGCCTAATAATCCTACAAAATAACTTAAACAGCATACAAATGTAAGAGATAGTAATTTTGGATCATTTTCTATTAACGGTTTCCCCACTTTCCAACGGTTTATTCGAAACCTCGATTATTTTGATTTTTTGATGGCCAATTTCATTTCGGAGTTGGGAAAATTGGTCTGGTTCGTCTCCTGAGAATTAGATGCATGCCGCAAGGGTTGATCGGGATCGTAAATTAATAATGAGAAGGTAGGAAATTTGGTACTAAACTTAAAAACAAGGTCAACAAATCGGAAAAGTTACGTTAGAGTAAGAATATTCAGGTTTTATGTATAGAAACGTGTTTTTTCTCAATAAAACTTTGATAAAAACGTAAGTTTTGGCCGGATTTAGATAAAACGTGAGGTTTAGGGCATTCTACTTCACTTTAGATGCACTGTCAGGGGGGAAAATTAACACCACGAGCTTACCACCCTGTATTTCATTAAAGTACATCTGTTAAATAAAAATAGTGTAAAAAAGACCAGTTCTATTTTTTCTAGAGTTAGTTTACAAAAAAAAAACACGGTCTTTCCCCTCAGGGTTTCTTTAGTAGGCCTAATAAAAGAAAAATTGTAAACAACTGATTGATCTCGCTACATTACGAGTCGTGCCAATTTGGTAAAAGGCGCCTTCAAAGCCCGAGCCAAAAGGAAAGTGCAGAAAGGGGGAAAATATATCGACACTTCTGTTTATTAACAAGCCGACATGCAAAGTAGCATGTATTTTTCTCCCGAGTGTTAGTTTATGACCTGCACACCCTGGGCAATCTGTTATATTTTTAAAGCGGTTCGGTTTGCGGGGGAGACCGTGCAATATAAAAGATTTACCGACTCTTTTTCCTTTGTGAGACGGCAAACCTTTTAGTTTTACAAAATCTATTTCGTTATTGTTTCATAATATATTTAAATAATAACGTTTCTACATATTTGGGCAAATAAAACCGTCTAGACTAAAATGTTTAAGTTTTTTTTTTTAATTTAAAAGCTTCAGTTGTCCCCTTTAAACAGGAAATGCAAAACCAAGGACCGGCAGGTTCAAGTTAAAAATAAACTAAGATTACACGGTTTGTTCAAACGTGATTGCCGCCGGATTTAGATCGGACTACTTTTATTTAACAAAAAAATATTACAAACTTGACTCCTGTCCAAGGTCCCCTAGACAAATGATTCATGCGTTTGTGTATTATTAAAGCATGATAAAAT
>CM077114.1:14772679-14782864 GCA_039619505.1 Cimex hemipterus | reverse complement strand
TATTTTATATATCTATAATCTTTTAAAACGCACTAAATATTTTTGTAAAATCATCCACAGAGGATTCTCCAAGAGATAATTACTGATATTAAGGGTAGCTACTTTTTTGAGTAATTTTATTACTAATTTTTTATAATAAAATTAGTAGATTCAGATGAATATCGTTTTGTTGAGGCTTGTATATAGTGAATTGTTGGTTTTGTAAGTTGGAATTAATTGTGAAGCAATGTTCAATAATTTTTATTCTTTTTTTATTCTCGTCTTTTCGAGTTGAGCTATCGAGAGATTGATACCTAGGACACTAGCTTCCCATCTCCACTCCACCTTTTGAATTTGTCCTTCTTTTTGCCAAATTTCAAATGTCGTTTAATCTATTTGATTCTCGGCGACAAATAAAATGGCCAGTGTATTTCATTCAAATCGAGTACATTTTTTATTAATGTCAGGTTGTTTCCTGCTTGTAAGAAGTCTTGTTAACGCCCACGGTCCGTTATGTACAATGGAGGACAGATGTTTTTACGCAAAGCAGAATTATCTGATTTAGTTTATTTTCGATGTAATTCGAATAAAATTAAAAAATTCCTGTACCACCAGGAAAAGTATATTTTGACATGTTAACATTCGTAGGAAATCTATTGTGTATATAGCTATAATTTAATAGAAGTGGACCATGGATGCTTCCCGGAGAAACCTGATTCAAGGGTCCCTAAGATGAAAATTAAATTTTCTCGTGTAGAAATCTGTGGTATGACCGTGAATTAACTAAAATTTATTTAGGGGCCTTTTCATAGACATTTTCCCTATCATGCCAACGTTTCGGTCTTTATTGAAATCATCTTCAGGGCCTAGGATTTATCACTATATTCGCGGCCCGCTTGTTCAATTAATACATCACAATCAATTAAGGTTTTTATTGGAGACGAAAAAAGTCAAGGGTACGAACGGGATTCGAACAGACGGTCTTCGGCTTGAAACGCAACTGCTCTATCACTTGGGCTATCGTGACCTTGCTCCACTCAGATATCAACTTCCTATCTCAACTCATAATGTGGGGTTATGTGGATCTAGGTCAAGATAGCTCAAGTGGTAAAGCAGAGGCAGGTCTAGCCGAAGATCGTGGGTTCCAATCTCGCTCGTGCCATTGACTTTTTCTCATCTCAACTAAAAGCCTTAATTAATTGTCATTGTTTAAACTATAATTTAATCCCACGGCCTCCAAATATTCATTGAATTTTCCGACAGACTGGTCAGATATGACCTCAGTGTGAGATACTACTTATGACGGCGGATGTTATTCAATTTCAATATTATGATGATACATGACTCCCAAGCAAGCAACACGAGTTGAGTAATTTTTTTTAATATGCCGAAATAATATTGGAAAACAAACAGTCTAATTTTATTACATTACCGGATTATTAGTAAATTAATTGTATAGAAGTTTTTCATTTGCTTGGAAAAAGTAAAATGGCAAAAAGTAATAAAGCATATCGGTGGCGTGTAAGCAATATTTTATGCAGAAATGACCTGTGTTTTTTTATAATAAAACGTACAAATTTGGCCCAAGGTGGAGTCACGTCAGCTTTCATAATTTGGAAGAGGGCCGCGAACCGGTCTGGAAGTTGGACCCCCGACGTCCTCGGGCATACATCATAACCGTTAATTACCTTTTAAGGGAGGTTTGCTGGCGAGGAATAAAAACCCGACTAGGGAGGGGTGAGAGAATCGAGTTAGTAATGTATAAATCATCGGGGGGGGGGATCCTCCTCCTGGAAATTTTTATTACGTTAACCCGAATGTCCGTTTTATCATATTACAAGGGGCGATTCGCTGAGCATCAACTTTTTAGCGCATGCTTAAAATCCAATTAAGTTTGATAAATACACGAAATGGCGTGGGAGCGAGGAACGTCGTTAACTTTTACACTCGCCATTCCATTTAATGTTGATATCAAGTTAATATCCTTAACTCCTAATTGTGTTAAGCTTACGTTAATGACCCTGCGGCTAGATTGTAACCGGAGTGAATATAGTTTCTTTATCGATACCCCATGTTAATTAGGTTATTAGCAATATCCTAGACGTGTTCACTGTTTGAAGATTAATCCCTGATCTTTAAGCCAAAGTCGTAAAGACTCTAATTATCTTTCTGGTTTATTAACATCTTACATAGTTCCGCGTAACGACTACTTAACGACTTATGGCGTATTTAAAAACGCAAAAACTTACACATTGAACCGAAAAATGAATTTATAAAAGAACCACAACACTATCAAATTCAATTATCTAAATACATAATATGAAGACAGTAAAAGTTGTATAGTTGAAAAAAAAAACAGAAGAACTATTTTTATTCAAAATTGTTGCCAGATAGTGTTTTTCAATGAAAATAATATTATTTATAAGAAATAAACCCCTGGAAAATGCAAGTATATTCCCAGAAAGACAGAAGTAATCCTTTGTTACATTCATCCTATTCATTTACGTTCATAGATAGTAAATGGTTCACATTTCAAAAATTAATGTAAAAGTAAAGTTTTTGTAGTAAATTAAGGTTCGTAATCACGCTAGCTAATATTTTTAATGTTAAAAAATCAAAGAAACAGAAGAAGACTTGCCAATAAACTCGCTAGTTTTTGTTATCTGATTGACCGATTAATCGAAGTCACGTTAGCTCATGTGGTAGAGTTGCGGCGTATCAAGCCGAAGGTCGTGGGTTCGACTCCGCTCGTGACCCTGACTTTTTATTTCAATTAAAAACCTTGATTAATTGAATTATATTCATTGGTCAAGCTGACTACGAAAACTGGTGAATTTAATGAGTTAAAATGAAATATACCTTAACTAAAGTTCATTTTTCACCGAGAATCGAAATAAAAAACCCAGCATTTGAAAAATGGCAATAAAGGAGGAAAAATTCAAAAGCCTAGGTTGAGATGGGAAGTTAGTGCCAGTGTGGATCGAAGAGTTAGAGTAGCGGCGTTTCAAAGCCGAAGGCCGTGAGTTCGAATCCCGCAAAACACAAAACGACACCACAAAGACAGACCTTATTCACCTTCTCTTTAACCAAGAAAACGACAGAGAAAACTGCAAAATTGGAAATCATTTGAGACAAAACCAGATTAACACACAAGACAAAATTGCAATGTACATCACAATACAAAAATGTTTAAAAAATACAGATATACAGGACCAAAAAGTAAACTTATACCAAAACATACATAACAAGATCATATAGAGAAAACAAAATTTAAACCCTCTAATCTTACTCAAACTACAGAGGCTTATCCGAAAATCTGAGAATGCAAAAAACATAACCATCCCCTTACTTCGATCCTCTCGGACACGAAAGAATTGCAAAAAGGCAAAAGGAAGGAAAAATTTCAAAAATGAGGTTTAGGTGAGCAGCCGTGTTGGACTATTTAACCGAAGGTCGCGGGTTCGATTCCCGCTCGTGCTACTGTCTTTTTTTTATCTCAACCAATACCTTTCATAAATATTAATTAATTGAAAAATGTTAATTGGTCAATCGGATCATGAATAGTAATGAGTAATTTTTGTTGTAAAAGGTCCTTAATCGGAAGTCAATTTCATGAGGTATCCACAACTAAATTATAAAAAATTTAAAATATATCTAAAAAAAGTAATTTAAACAATTTCCCATGAAACATCTTTTTATGAACATTTTCTATATTGGACGGACCAAAATTGATGTTTTCGATGGAATTGTTGATTGTAAAAACTTGATCTCTAGAAAAAAAGTTTTTTATTATAATCTAATACTTTTTTAAACCTAGCCTGACTTAATAACTTAAAATATGTATTTTGTGTGGACATTAACTAAATAGTCTTTAAGATTAATGTACAGAAATGATTGCGTCAAGATTGGTTTAGGGTTTAATAAATTTCCTCGGAGAAAGAAAAAATTGTTTTGACTTAAACACAGTACTTTCTAATTTATAATGGACTAGGTTTTTGGCCGTTAATTTCCCTTTTGGTGTTCCACTTTTGCCTGATTAACTTTGCAGATTCAATATTCCGAGCTAATTAATCAAATCGCCCCCCCCCCCGTCAGGGAAAACGGTTATCGCCATCCGACGATGAATCCTGCGGCTGGCAGGAAAAAGCATCGTCTGAAAGGGAACAGGTAAATCGAGAAAGGCCTAAATAAACCTGCCGCCACGCCCGGACGAATTGAGTTGGATCCAAGAATACCAGGGTGCTAAATTCTATCTATTCCTGAATATGGATTGATAATAAAAACAAGAAAAGTTGTAAATCTTCCAGACATTTTTTTTTTTTTTTCAATAAAAGCTCTTTTCTTTTTCATTGCAATATAACGAAGTGAAAAGAAGTATTGTGATTCAAAATGGCATTGTATAAACAAAAACATCGAAATATTATTAAATACATAAATTATCCAAATATGTTGCAAGTCATGACCTTATTAAAAATAATGTCAATTTTTTCATACTATGATTGGGAGAAAATAAAAATAGCAAGATGATTCAGATGTTTTGAAAGGCCTGAGAATACGATCGTATCTCTAAACATAACAAAGTTTAAATAGCCACCCAGTAAAATCAACAATATTCATCCAAAACGCATATTGCTTATTTAACAACTTTATCACAATATGTTTAATATCAACTCGTAATTATGCTGACAGAATATAATCTTTCTCAGAACCTTTTACGATCAATGACATCACGTGATGACTTCTAATGTATAAGATAATATAAACTGTAAGCCAGTTATCAATAAATTTAACTGAAAGTGTTTCTGGACAGAATACAACTCG
Organism: Cimex hemipterus; assembly: GCA_039619505.1. Taxonomy (NCBI): domain Eukaryota; kingdom Metazoa; phylum Arthropoda; class Insecta; order Hemiptera; family Cimicidae; genus Cimex; species Cimex hemipterus. The sequence continues at coordinate 14,778,064 of CM077114.1, read as the reverse complement.
TGGTATAAGAATCCAAGCTTTAAGATTAATTTTTTTGTTAATATTCCGAATCCTGTGTTTTGGTGTATTTTGAGTATTTTATTGGAAGATTCTCTCCACAAATTTTCCGTTCTGAACAAAAACTCAGTCTATCCACTTTTTACATTAAAGGGATAATATGTGTGATGGTTTTTTATGATTTGTCGTAAATTGAGCTGGAAGGAAAAATTCGAGCTCTATCGGAAAATCTACAAAGTTGTATTTTTTTACATTTCGATACAGTTTTATTCAAGACTAAATGGCAAAACGGTGGGGTTGAGATGGGAAGTTAGTGTCCGAGTGGATCGAAGTCACGATAGCTCAGGTGGTAGAACAGCGGCGTATCTAGCCGAAAGTCGTGGGTTCGAATCCCGCTCTCGACACTGACTTTTTTATTTCAACTAAAAACTTTAATTAACTGAAATTTATTCAAAACTCTTTTTCATCACAATGCGACGAATCTTTTCTTCGCTTTGTAAAACCATAATAGCCAAACATTTGTAGTTAATGTATTTTTTAAACAAACCAGTCTCTGAGAAATAACTCGTCTGGCATAAAAAATCTACTGCTAAAAATTTACTTCTCAATGAAAAAAAATAATAAAACCAAATAATATTTAGGCTCTAGTCGAAAATTAACAATTATTTAGAAATCGTGAGATGCGGTGTGGTGTGATGTAGGCTTCAGAAATTCCACATCCAAAATGTAATTCTTAAATGTAAACAATGTTTGTAAATCCCAGGCCCTGAAGATGATCTCAATAAAGATCGAAACGTTGGCACGATAAAGAAAATGTTTTCCTGAAACCTAAAAAGAAACTGAAAGAAAACCAGACCGCATCTCACGATATCTGAATAATTATCGATTAACGGTCACTAATCACCAGACATCAAAAATTAACAATTCATTATTTTAAAAAACGAAGTTAAGAATATTATCTGTTAAGAAAAGTTTTAAAAACTAATAAGAAAACAGCCCAGTCAGATCTTTGGATTTATTCCTAGGTCTAGATTTACTTTGCTCTAGTCGGTTTTTGAGCTGTCATTTTACAATAAATAATTGCCTTTAAGTAACATTCTTTCCTTCAATATTTTCTTCCTGGTATAATTAATTTATTTTTTGTAAAAGTATAAAGTTGGTGGTGTAATATTAGCTAAAGTACCTAATGTGTTTGTACCCTAGGTACTATGACACGACTAGCCGGTTTCTTCCCATTTGTAGATAATATAAGGGGAGTTTCTTCCTCCTCATTTTATAACCGACAACTGGAAGCCATCATTGATTATATGTAGAATTTTTCTTAGATGACAGTAACCGGTATACAGTCCACTACCATCAGTTTTACCAAATTTAACAGTACAAGCGTTTTTGTTTTTATTTTTTTCAATTTTTTGAAGGCTCTTAATTATTAGTTTACTATGTCTGGCACCTTAGAGATCGTCTAGTTTTCCATCTGTACATAAGATCCCCCAAGGCATAAAATTGGTCTTGAAAGGATTTGGTAGAGAGTTCCCCGAGTTCAGTTTTAGAGCACATTGTATTTATTTTTAATACACAAACGATTAAAATCTCAGTTGCTGAGAGAAAATTACTATACACCAATTAGCCGAAGGTTAAAAAACTGAGTTTTGGTTGAATGTCACTAATCCAAATGATCCGTGCGATTATGCCTATGCAATGTATTAAACTGATAATACTCTTAATCATGAAAAACAAAAAAACCTGAGTTTATCCAAAGTCGTAATTTCAAAATATGAATAAAAAATATATACAGTTGATAAAAAACTGATTGAAAAAATGTTTGATCAATCATTTTATTAAAGTCGTCTTTATGTATTTGCGATTTTCTATCTTAATAATCTAATTTTTGATCATTGAAATATTTTAAAAATAATAATTTCGAAAGGAAATGAATTAATAAAGATTTTTGTTTCGTTTTGTTAAAATGGTATTTATGTATTTGCAATTTTCTGTCATGAAAGTGTGCATAATAATCGTCAAATCATTCCAATTTTTAACAATAGAAATATTTTCAAAAATGCTTAATTCTAAACGCAATGAAAAATAAGAATGTTGATTCATTTTGTTAAAGTCGTATTTATGTATTTGCAATTTTCTGTCGTCAAAGTTTCGTAATAACCGTAATTACTTAATTAACAACCGAAATTTAATTTTCGATAAATGAAATAATTTAAAAAATGAGTGTTTTGAAAGCTAATGAAAAAATTAGAAATTTTTGATGAATTATTTTGTTAAAGTTGTATTTATGTATTTGCGATTTTCTGTCATAAAATTGTGCATAATGATCGTAAAGTCATTCTAATTTTTGATAATTGAAATATTTAAAAATGAGAATTTTGAAAGGATATTAAAAACTAAACGTTTTATTAAAGTTGTATTTATGTATTGGCAATTTTCTGTCATAAAAGTGTGCATAATAATCGTAAAGTAATTCTAATCTTTAATCATTGAAATATTTTCAAAAATGAGGATTTCAAAAGTCAATGAAAAAATTAAGATTTTTGTTCAATCATTTTGTTAAAATTGTATTTACCTATTTACGATTTTCTGCTATAAAAGTGCATAATAATCGCAAAACCCTTCCAGTTTTTGATAATTGAAATATTTTCAAAAATCCGTACTTCCGAGCCCAATGAAAAAAATGAAAATGCAAAGAAGAGGAATCGCTCGTGTTTTGGCCTGGCTCTTCGCATTTACGATCAAATGTCGCGAACCGGCCTGCGTCACAGGTTCTCTGCATTTCGGCCTCCCACGTTTAACTAGAAGATATGTTGAAAGTAATTTATCACATAGAAATAGACCGAGGTTCTATGGATACAGTCTCTTTCCACGTTGTAGGGGGGAAATAGTAGGAAGTATTTTTATACATTGCCTACATTTCTGGACATAGACAAATTGTTAACTGTGCGAATTTCCTGTAACTTCAGGTATTCAGGTGGTAATTTGTCTCCTCTTTTATTTATCTTCTTATTATTAAATTTTAGTAATAGAAAATTGTCTACAGATGATGCAAAAATATATAAGCCAATAGAATCGATGCTGATAATAGATTACAATCAGACTTTCTATTATCCATTTGTGTAGGCTAAATAGTATGTTTTTGAACATTTTATAATGTAAATACGTTATCTATTCAAAAAGGAACTGTAATATTAGATACGCATAGATATACATTTTGATAAATGACGTTCCAATCGAAAAGTTAAATGTGATCCAATAATTTAGGTCTAATTTTTGATAATGAAATGACTTTTAATCAATATTAAACTTTTATTCAAAAGAAAAGTCTAAGAACTGTAGGAAAAGTGCAGAATTCAGCAATAAAGAAATGTTCAAAAACCAAAACTTTATTGTAGATTTGTCCCACCAATATTGAGTATAACACAATCGAGGCATAGGCCCAGCGAGTTAAGTTAGTGATAATACATTTATAGTATGATACTGGTAAGGGTCGACAGCGTCTTGGTTGTAGTAATACTACCGAGATGCTGCGCCCTTTCGAGTTTGATCGTATTTATTAGCGTGAGAGATTATGTGTGAATGAATGGGGCTGTCGAGGAATATAGAGTACTCCAGAGGCCAGTCAAAAAATACCTTATGATTAGTTTTATGGGTGAGTGGAAGTTGTACATACCGTTTGAATGTATTTATTCGCGAGAATGGAAGAAGGTTAGGATTAGAACTATCTTACCGGCCTCCACTTTAGTTGTAATTTACAATTAATTTAGGTTTTTAGTTGAGATGAAAAAAAAAGTCAATGGCAAGAGCGGGATTCGAACCGACGATCTTCGGCTAGATACGCCGCTGCTCTACCACTTGAGCTATTGACCTCGATTCACTCTGACATCTACTTCCTATCGCAACCCCACCTTATGAGTTTTCCCTCTTTTTGTCATATTTCAAATGTCGTGTAATCGGTATGGATTCTCGACGACAATTGAAATGGCGAAAGAGAGCTTTAGTGAAGTGTACTTCATTTTTATTTCATTAAATTCATCAATTTGTGTTCATCAATCATCACAAGTGTAGAGTAGCGGCGTATCTAGCCGAAGATTGTGGGTTCGAATCTTGCTCGTCCCATTGACTTTTTTTCATCTCCACTAAAAAACTTAATTGTAATGTACTAATTGGTCAAGTGGACCACGAAATTAGTGAATTTAGTTGTAATATTAGGAAACAATGTTTATTATGAATGTGTGCGTATGTAAATGGTCAAATATCTAAATTTACTGGAAATGCAACACAAACCATAAGGTCCGATGATTAGCCAATTAGAATGAAGTTATCATTTTTGATTAGTGCTGATTTTTCAAAATGAGACGCGTGGTGCCGGCAATGACCGAAGCTGTTAGACAGCCGAAAAAAAAATAAAAATGTTATACTGTCGCCAAGCTACGTTAAATATATACCCAGTCTAAAAATTGTAAAATTTCTTACAACCCGCAAATAAAACGAATACAGTCCCAATTCTAAAAAAAATGATTCTGTCGTTACTTGAGAATAAAATAATGTATAACCTAGATATATTATTTTTGTATACAGTAAATAGCATGATATGTAGTCATAAATTGTTGCAATTTTTTAAGAAGTTTAATTTACCTACGCTCAATATGAGAAATCTAATTCATTTTATCCATATGGCTGCCCAACTGAATTAATCCTTTGTAAACTTATAATGGCGGAAGGATTTCGACTGGTCTTTTGACAGCATATCAAAACTAAAAAAAACATTGTTGTAAAATACATTATGTTAATTCATTGTAACGATTAAAAGTATAAAATGTATAATTGTCGGAAGTTCCTGTAAATATAAATATTAAAGTCATATAGAAAGTAAAATCATTAAAAAACGGGAATTTCACCCCTTTTGATTAATACACTCTGACTGTCTGGACCAGGTCCAATGAAAGAATAAAAAATCTCCTACACACGTTGATATTTTAAATATACCAAGTCGCGTAACTTCAAAGCTTCCAGCGGTTTGAATCTGTAAGGTTGAATTAGGATTAATGAAAATAATCTCGCCGAAAATAAACCGTTGTCTGGGTCAGACGATTTCTGACCTAATCGGAATCCTTTTGAATCTATCAAAGGACTAAATCGGTCTCTGTAGGCCAAGGTTTGAGCAATAAATACATCGTGGGTGCACTATTCTCGTACTCTCAATGACTCGCTTTCTATTCTTTCGTTTTTAGAAGGTGACGATTTCAGAGAGGACGAAAAAGTGATATGAAATTGTTTTACCTTGATAAGTTGTAATAAAAACACATTTACACCTTTCTCTCTCTCTCTCTCTCTCTCTCTCTCTCTCTCTCTCTCTCTCTCTCTCCTGTCTCTTATACACAT